>MU225916.1:2853838-2865541 GCA_018584345.1 Thuja plicata
GGTTTCTTACACCTATGATGACACCTTCTTACACTTTTTAAAAGTGTCTCATTGGCCCAAAACTCTTACACCCTCTTACACCTTCTTACAAGATCCTTCACATGTGTACTTTAAGTACACTTTGACCTATCACATCCAAAATTTCTCACACATGTGTGAGAAAAGTTGGCCTCTTGCATGGCTTATGTGTCCCTCATGTGGCACCTATGTGGATGCCACATGAGCTCCACCTCATCCAAGCCCTCTCTCTCCTTCAAAAACTCTATAAATAAAGGCCTTTTCCAAGAGCAAAGCATCTCCATTTTATGCATTGTTATTATGTTGAAATAGCTCTAGAATTCTTAGTTCATATTCATGTTTTCATACTTTTAGCTCATAATCTAGAAATCATATGCTAGGATAATGGTGAATGAATCTTAGTTTCTTTTGATATTGCATATCATCTAGTATAGCATTTACACTTCCATCTACATTTGGTGAAGGCTTGAGACAAGTTCCTCATACTTATTCTTGAGCTCTTCATTGTTCCATTAGCTAGCATTTTAGTTCGCATTCAAAGATCAAATAGTGGGATTTTGATATTGTGTTGGGAGAGCACACCCACACACCTCTCTAAGAGAAAATCAACAAGGTCTTGGGTGCCCTTGTTCATCTCATCGGAGGTTGTAATGAAAGTCTTCTTATTTTTAGTAGTGTGCTTTAGATATGCATAGTGTTGTTATTTAATGTTTATCTCTAACATTTGCATGTCTGAGCATGCTCCCAATAGGTTAGGTTTCATTGCATACATTATGCACATATAATTTTTTGATACTAATGTCAAAGGGGGAGATTGAAAGCATTATATTTTCTCATTAGTATACTTAGAAGAAAAAAATGATCTGCACCATCAGTTTACTCTACACCGACAGATAGGGAACAACACTATCTGATGCCAAGGTTACCCAACAAACACTGTTAAGTGTTACCCAATGACAAAAAGGTAAACAATACCTGATGAGTAACAATAGTGCTACCTGATAGTACAGAAAAGATGCAAACTAAAGATCAAGGTCAAGTTGTAAACCTTGGATCTGAGAGTTAACATTGTAAATCATGAATTCTAAGATAGGTCAAACACTTGTATAAATAGGTTCTCAATCCATTGAGAATTTTTGTTGTTCAATGAAGATAGTAGCCATGAAGACCAACTAAAGACCAGAGAGAATTCATGCAGAAGAACACAAATAGATTCAAATCAATTTTCAAGAACAGAACAGAGGCTACCGAAAAGTAGAGAAAGGGTATTCATCAATCACTTAAGGTGATATTATTATTGTAAAGGCTTTAATGGATCTATAAATCAGCAATAGTAGATTTCATATAGTTAGGTCAACATGTGTACTCATTCTAACAAGTGTAGTACACTAATGAAATCCTTTCAAGAAAAGTGGGCTTAACCATCTTATTGTAAATCTCATAACTGAGTGCACACTTAAATCGGTGTTGTTGAAGCTTTTAATAGAGTATATCTTAATAGGTCTCCACCTTAATACTCTTAACAAGGTAGATCATCAAAAGTGATCAAATTGTAAGCCTTAACCGGCTCCCTTCCATTATGCAGATAGTGAAGTTTTGTGGGTGTCATCCCCACCGCAGTTTTTACTTCCTAATAGGAGTTTTCTGCGATACCATATCTTGTGTTATGTGTTTTTCAATTTCATAAATGTTTCTATGAATGAATGTAAACTATTAAATAATTTGAACAAACAATAGACACATAAGAAATTATAACAGTAATGGTTGGTAAATCAGAATTGAATGATTACTAATGATAAATTGTGTAAGGTGATAAAAAATTTAGAGGTACTAATTCACCCCTCCCCTCTCAGTACTACTTCCCATTAATTCCAATAGACCTAATGGGTTATTATAAAATGGTATATATGAGTTATCTTTTCATTTGTGAAAAGTGTGGTGGAGAAAGAAAAGAGCATAGATTTGTGAAGCTGCGAAGCTTGACTGCTGGATAGAGAGCAGTGTTGATACTTCATTGGAACTGATCAAGTAAAGATAGTTTCTATTAAATAGTTCACTGGATTGTGTATTTGTTGTATACTCTTTATGCGGATTGTAAATCCTTGAGGGTGGATTTAACCTTCTTTGGGCAGTGTGCCTTGGTAGTGAGCTAACTATTTTCCTTTGACTCCTAATAGGATCTGTCTCCTAATATGGACTGTGTACTGTAATGTTGTAACAAGCTCCTAACAAGGCTAATGTATTTTAACAGGGATACTATACTCTCAGTACATCATTTGTGGGTGTTAATTCCCACCGGGGTTTTAACTTTAATAGGATTTCATCATAACAAATATTGTGTTATGGTGTTGTCTATTACTGTGTTATTATTTGCATTTGCTGATATGGTTAATAAAGTTTAAAGTTTAATAATTTATACTATAACTGATTCACCCCCCTCTCAGTTGTCTTGTGGACTATTATTCCTAACAATTGGTATCAGAGCTACTAGTCCTTAGAGAGAAAGTTTAACAACTTAAGGTGATCTTGAAGATGACTTACTACAGGAAGGATAGTCTGAAGTTTGATCCTGAAAATCTTGACAGTTGGCAGAACAAGATAAGAACACATCTTATGTGTCTAGGTCTCAACTACTAGATGATCATAAAGAAGAAATAAAAGTTAGTGACTGAGGATGAATTAGATAAGGCCATTGAAGATGAGAAGAAGCTATTTTCATGTAATATGGTTTCAAGGGAATCCCTAATCAGTGCTCTATCAGAAGGAGAATTAACTGAAGAAAAGGACTTGGACTCAGCACATGAAATATGGACAAGACTGGAAGCACTATATGTTGGAGATAGATTTACAAAGCAAGCAAAGCTACAGAACTAGAAGACAAAGATGGAATCATTAAAGATGAGAGAAGATTAGAACATCAGAGCATATGCACAATGAATTACTAAGGTGGTGACTGGTATTAGAAACTCTGGAGGAACTAACAGTGGAGAAGAAGTAATTTCAAAGATACTGAGATCTTTGACATCTGCATATAGAACCAAGGTTCAGGCTATAGAGGAGATCATACTATTGACACCAAACTTCACCAGAGAGATGTTGATTGGCAAACTAACTACATTTGAGGCCGCAGAATTGGTAGACACTTTACCTAAAGTTGAGTCAGCATTCAAAGCAACCGTGCACAAAAACAAGAAGACCTTTGCTGGAAATGCAAGCACAAGCAGTAATGATCTGAGAGAAGAGCTTGGAGCCTATGTTGATGAATGGTAATAGATACAAGAAGAAGAAAGGAAGCTAGATGAAATTGTTGCACTAATTTCTAGAAGAGAAAAGAGAGGTAAGGGAAAGTTTGAAGCGAAATTACCTTTGAAATGTTTTTCATGTAATAGGATTGATCATTTTGTATCTAGATGTCCTACAAGACTTCCAAAGAACAAACCTAAGTTTTTCAAGTCTAAGTTCATAAAGGATAAGGAATTCTATTATGCTAGTGAAGGAATATCTCATGATGAGGATGATAACTTTGATGAAAAAGGATTCATTGCTATTAAGGATGATGAACCTATGCATGAGTAGAAATAATTAGTATCTCGAGTTGAAAAGAAATCTAAATGGGTCATAGATAGTGGTTTTTCATGTCATATGGCTGGAGATAAAAATAAATTTGTGAGTTTGAAGAAGAATGATGGTGGTGTTGTTAGATTTGGTGACAATACTCCTAAACTTATTATTGGGGTTGGATCTATCTCATTGGATGGTAAGAATAACACTAACAATGTATTACTTGTTGATGGACTTAAGCATAATCTATTGAGTGTTGGACAGCTAGTGGACAAGGGTTATCAACTGAACTTCATCAATGGGAAATGTTCTATCAAGAGTAAAATAGGAGACTTGATAGCATCTAGTACTAAATCCAGAGGTAATGTATTTGAACTAAACACATCTGAAGCTACTTGTTTTATTGCAAAGATTGATGACAACTGGTTATGGCACAGAAGATTTTAGTAAGAGATCTACCTAAAATTGTTAAGACATCTAACACTATGTGTAGAGAATGTGTTATGGGGAAGTAGACTAGAAGCACTTTCAAGAGCAAAGCCTATTCAGAAAAAGAGAAGTTGGATATGGTGCATACAAATATGTGTAGCCCTACAAGAACAAGATCATACTATGGTGAAAGGTATTTTATACTCTTTATTGATGATTTTTCTAGAATGATGTGGGTTACATATTTGAGAGAGAAATCTGAGGCATTTAACAAATTCAAGTTATTCAAAGAAAAAGTTGAGAATGAATCTGGTTTAAAGATGAAATGTTTGAGATCAGATAGAGGAGGATAATTTACATCAGAACTGTTTAACACATATTGTGAAGAAAATGGAATACATAGATAGACTTTAGCTCCTAGAACTCCACAATAGAATGGGATAGCAGAGCGAAGAAATAGAACTATATAAGATTCTTCTAAGACTATGTTGCTAGAAGGAAATGTGTCACATGTTCATTGGAGAGAATAAGTTGGCACTACTGTGTACACACTAAATAGAATTCAGATCAGAGAAGGTACAAATAAAACCCCTTATGAATTATGGTTTGATCATACACCTACTGTGAAATATTTTAGAATATTTGGTAGTAAATGATATATCAAGAGAGATGATGAGATAGGAAAGTTTGATGCTAGAAGTGATGAAGGAATCTTTCTTGGTTATTCTACTAAGAGTAAAGCATATAAATGTTTCAATCTAAGATTGAGAAAACTAATTGAAAGCGCCAATGTGAGGATAGATGAGAAATTTAAAATTCTAGAAAGAATGTATGATTGTGGTCAGATAAAAAAAACATGAGAAGTTGTTGAAGCTAAAGTACCTTTGATTATTGAGTATGAGAATGAAGAATAAGAACAAGCAGAAGCTACTGAGACATTAAAGACTCCAAGGTATTTCAAGAAAAACCATCCTGAAAATAAAATTATTGGGGATGCAAACAAAGGCATGATGACTAGATCTAAAGTTAGAGATGAGATCTGTTTGATTTCTCAAGCTAAACCTAGGACTACTAATGAAGCATGTAAAGATGAATCTTGGACTAAAGCCATGGAAGAAGAACTAGAGAAGATAAAGAAGAACAATACTTGGGAGTTGGTTCCAAGACCTAAAAATAAGAATGTGATTGGAACTAAGTGGGTTTTTCAGAAACAAAATGGATGAGGAAGGCACAGTGGTAAGAAATAAGGATAGAATAGTATGTAAAGGTTACTCACAACAAGAAGGCATAGACTATGAAGAAACATTCACACATGTTGCTAGACTGGAAGCTGTGAGACTATTCCTTGCTTATGTTGCACATAAAGACTTCAAAGTGTATCAGATGGATGTGAAATCTACATTTTTGAATGGTGACCTAGAGGAAGAAGTATACATTGAGAAACCTAATGGTTTTCCTTTGACAGATGATGAAAACATGGTTTGCAGACTGAAGAAGGCACTATATGGAATGAAACAAGCACCAAGGGCATGGTATGCAAGACTGGACAAACATCTACTTCATATTGGTTTTAGAAAAGGTAATGCAGACAGTAATTTGTATTTAAGAACTAATGAAGATGGAATCTTAATTATAGAAGTATTTTTTGATGATATCATTTTTGGAGGAAATGATAAAATGAGTAAGAAATTTTCTAAAGAAATGGAGAATGAGTTTGAGATGTCAATGATTGGTGAGATACAATTGTTTTCTTGGTTTGCAAATTAATCAGAGTAAAAATGGTATATTTATATCTCAGACCAAGTACCTTAAGGAAATGTTGAAGAAATTTGAAATGGATGATTGTAAACGTATTGGTACACCAATGATAATAGGGAACAAACTAACAAAAATTGATGAGACTCAAAGTGTTGGGAAGACCAAGTACAGGTCAATGATTGGAGGTCTACAATATTTGACACACACTAGACCAGATATTACCAATGTAGTTGGAATTGTGGCTAGATATCAGGCAGATCCTAAAGAAACACACTTTGTTGCTGTGAAAAGAATTTTTAGATACCTGAAAGGAACAATAGAGTATGGATTATGGTATGAAAAATCTGATGATTTTACTTTGCAGCTTTTACTGGTGCTGATTTGGAAGGTAATGTGGATGACAGAAAAAGCACAAGTGGTGGTGCATTTTTCCTTGGGAAGAGATTGGTTTCTTTGTTAAGAAAGAAGCATAATTGTATTGCTCAATCTACTGTTGAATTAGAATATGTAGCTGCTGCAATTAATTGCACACAAGTTGTTTGGATGCTGGAAGATATTGGTATAATTTTCAAGGAGGTAGTGGTTATTTATTATGGTAACACAAGTAGAGTAAACATGTCAAAGAATCCTATAATTCACTCAAAGACTAAACATATTTCTATCAAGTATCATTTCTTGAGAGAGAAGGTAGCTTCTAAGGAGATTAAACTGGAGTACATAAGCACAAAGGAACAGATAGAAGATATATTTACTAAACCTTTCCAAAAGATTCTTTTGAATACCTCAGAGGCATGCTTGGGGTGATGGACCCTCCCAGTGGAAATTAAAATGATGTAGATATGCATCAGTCTAGTAGATCTCAGAGCTATATTATTCTCTGGACTTGATGTATGGATCTACTCCTTAGGGGGAGTGATCGCAGGAGAACACTATGGAGCACATTTGGGTGATCTTGCACCTAATCAAACATGAAGATTTGAAAAAGCTACTGAAGACTAAAGATGAGTTATGGAACCCTTTACCATTGCTACCAATGGGGGAAGGAATCTATGAGAAAATCCCTACTATTTTGGGAAATTTATGTTGAGGCTATTGAGAAGATTGTATTGAGAGAGAGTACTTTTGGGTTGATGCATATGGATTTTCCCGTATATTTCAATCAATGCCAAAGGGGGAGATTGTTGGATGATATCAGTTTTGGTTACTGATCATGTTGTTGATGTTCATGCTTAGTCACTGATGTCAACATATATTTCTATGGAGAAGACAGACAGACTACTTAATTGGAATGAGTGTATAGACATTGTACAGATGATTCAGAAGGATCAAAGTTGGATTTATGTAGAAGGCTATGTTCTAACCTTACTCCTAATGTCACTTGAATTTATGTTACATTATGTGGATGTTACAGTTCATTTGATGAAGACTATTTTTCTGGACTGCAACTGTAATTCTGTACAGAGAAGGTCTCTGTGTTTTGGGTATATCTTACTTAGGAAGATGTTTCAAAACTTGTGAGCTTACTGATGGAGAGCTAACATATGATAGTGAAATGGGTTGAGTTTGATTATTGTTTGGGTACTGATGACATCAACTGTGGCATGTGTTCTGGAGAAGACCTATTTCCTGGCCGACTTCAAACTTTTAACATGTGGAAATAAATTATGAGAGTGGATTGTGGATATGAAAGTATTTGTGATGAATTGTAAATGTTGTATACTTTTTATAGGTGCCATGTGTATCTTAGCAAGAGCTTATGTAATTATTTGTATGATTGGAAGCCTTAATTGGCCGACCTAGTTAATTATGTATTAGGAAAGCTTAACTGGCCGACCTAATGGGTTATTGTAAAAGGGTATATATGAGTTAACTTTTCATTTGTGAAAAGTGTGGTAGAGAAAGAAAAGAGTAGAGATCTATGAAGCTGTGAAGATTGACTGCTGGATAGAGAGCAGTGTTGATACTTCATTGGAACTGATCAAGCAAAGATAGTTTCTATAGGATAGTTCACTGGATTGTGTATTTTCTATATACAGTTGATGCAGATTGTAAATCCTTGAGGGTGGCTTTAACCTTCTTTGGGAAATATGCCTTGGTAGTGAGCCTACTATTTTCCTTTGACTCCTAACAGGGTCTGTCTCCTAATAGGGACTGTGTACTGTAATGTTGTAACAAGATCCTAATAGGGCTAATATCTTTTAACAGGGATACTATACTCTCAGTACATCATTTGTGGGTGTTAATTCCCACTGGGGTTTTACCTTTAACATGGTTTCCTCATGAACAAATATTGTGTTATGGTGTTGTCTATTACTGTGTTATTATTTGCATTTGTTGATATGGTTAATAAAGTTTAAAGTTTAATAATCTATACTACAACTAATTCACCCCCCCCCCCCCCNCTAATTCCCCCCCCCCCCCCCCTCAGTTGTCTTGTGGATTGTTATTCCTAACATATGCAGCCTTCTAGTCATCTTACTGACTAGTAGACAAGGGTTTAACCTGTATTATTTTTCTCAAGTAGTCAAATGTATCCTTGGTCAGTGGCTTGGTGAAGGTATCAGCTAATTATTCTTTGGATTGCACATACTCAAGTATCACCTCTTTTGCTTGAACTTGTTCTCTCAAATAATGATACTTAATGGCAAAGTGTTTAGTCTTAGCATGCATGACTATATTCTTGGAAATATTTATTGCACTAGTGTTATCACAATAGATAATTAATGGTTCTAGGATCTTCATATGCATACCTTCCAGTAATTGTTTGATCCATGCAATATTTGAGCAATTTGCAGCAGCAACAACATACTCTACTTCTACAATAGACTGAGAGATGCATCCTTGATTTTTGCTAATCCATGTGACAAGTTTGTCACCCATAAAGAATGCTCCTCCACTTGTGCTCTTCTGATCATCAATATTTCTAGCCAATTTAGCGTCGGTAAACACCTTAAGTTCAAATTTTCCTTCTGTTCTATACCATAAGCCATATTCCTCGATATTCTTTAGATATCTTAAAATTATTTTCATAGAAGTCATATGTGATTCCCTGGGGTTAGTAGAAAATCTAGCAACAATTCCTACTGCATGTGCAATATCTGGTCTAGTGTGTACAACATACATGATTTTTCCAATCATTGATCTATACAAAGTTTGATTTACCTCTGATGTCTTGTCCTCCTTTGTCAACTTACATCCAGTAGCCATCGGTGTTCCAACTAGTTTGGAATCTTCTATCTTGAATATTTTTAGGACCTCTTTAATGTATTTGGACTGTGTAATGAAAATACCTTCACATTGTTGCATGATTTGTAGACCAAGAAAGAACTTGATCTCTCAAAACATAGACATCTCAAAATATTTTCTCATCTCATTAGCAAATGATTTGCATAGTACATCATTGCCTCCAAATATGATGTCATCAACAAATATTTTAGAAATCAAAGTGTTAGCATCAATATCTTCCTTCAAATAAAGATTATTGTTTTCACTAGTCTTTACAAATCCAATACTTATAAGATAGGAATGAAATCATTAATACCAGGCTCTAAGAGCTTGTTTCAATACCTACAAGGCTTTATGAAGTTTACATACCATGTTTCTCTTATCTGGATCTACAAACCCTTCTAGTTGCTCAATGTATACCTCTTCTTCAAGTATTCCATTTAGGAATGTTGACTTGACATCCATTTGATATACCTTAAATCCTTTGAATGTAGCATAAGAAAGTAGTATTCTTACACCTTTTAGCCTAGGAACAGGTGCAAAGGTCTTTCCATAGTCAATACCTTCTTCTTGTGCATACTAGTCTTGCTTTGTTTCTGGTGACTTCTCCATTCTCATTCAGCTTGTTCCTGAATATCCATTTAGTACCAATGACATTCTTGTCATCTAGTCTTGGAACAAGTGACCATGTCTTGTTCTTCTCAGTCTGCTCAATCTCATCATTCATAGCACTTATCCATTCTTCTTTATCAAGTTCAGCATTGACAGATTTTGTCTCAAACTCACAAATTAAACAACTTGAGTTTAAAGACTTACTTCTTGTTCTTGTACCAGCTTTCTTATCTCCTATGATCTGGATCTCTGGATGGTTCCTTCTTACATATCTTGCAAGTACAGGTACATCTCTTTGTCTATCAGTTTGATCATCATTTTGTTCTTCATTTTGTTCTTCATCACCTTACACATTATTTTGATCATTACCCTAACCATCGGTACTTGTAGCCTGAACGTTGGTTACAACATTTTGTTTCTCTAGAGTTAAGCATTGTTTCTCAGGTAGAGTGTTGGGTTATTCACATTATATAAACTTTTTTTAGTCCTCTGGTTCTTTTGTACTTTCCATCTCATTTTTTTCTGCAAATTCATCTATCTTTACATTTTCACTTTCAACAATTTTGTTAGAGGCCTTAATAAGACATTTATAAGCCTTTCTTTTGGTGGAATACCATAAAAAGATACCTTCATCACTCTTGGCATCAAGCTTTCCATTTCTATCATCCTTTAAGATATAACATTAACTACCAAAGATTTTTAAGTAACTTACATTGGGTGTTTTACCATACCATAGCTCATAGGGTGTCTTCTTTGTGTCTTTATTCAATTGTACTCTATTTAATGTGTAGACAATAGTACTGACAGCTTCCCTCCAGAAGATTTGGGTGATACCTTTCTCTATCACCAGTGTTTTGGCACAATCAACTATGGATCTATTCCTTCTCTCAGCAATCCCATTTTGCTGTGGTGTTCTTGGTGTAGAAACCTATCTTTTTATACCATGCTCATTGCATAATTTAGTGAATTCATCTGATATAAACTCTCCTCCTCTATCTGATCTCAGGCATTTAAAATCCTTACCACTTTATTTCTATAACATAGCCTTATACCATTTAAACATCTTGAATGCTTCAGATTTGTCTTTTAGGAACATAACTATCATCATTCAAGATTAATCATCAACAAAAAGAATAAAATATCTATCTCCATAATAACTTTTTTCCCCATTAGTCCACATAGATCAGTATGGAATAATTCTATAATAGAATTAGATGTATGGGTTTTACTTTTGAAACTAGACTTTGTCATCTTACCTTTTTGACAATTCTTGCACATGATGTTGCCAGGCTTTGACATCGTCAGTAAACCTCTTACATTTCTCCTTCTCCTTATTCTCATCATGTTGTCAAAATTCACATGACACAATATTTTTTTCCATAGCCATATGTCTTCATTTCTAGCCATTAAACAAGTGGTGTTTGATGACATATAACTGATTAAATGATTGACTATATTAAGTTGAAGATGATGCAAAACATTAAATCAGTTAATGGTTTGTATTGTCATTGATGTCAACTTGATATCATCTATATGATCATGCCAAAGACTTCAGAGAACCAATGGAACAAAGGTTATGCTTCCAGTAATGCATAAAATTCTAGTATTCACTAAGTGACAGACTATACCGGCGGAGTGCACACCATCGGTAAAGACAGAGATTAAAGTCACAGTGATGCCCGACGATCAGAAGATAGTGTTGCCCGACGAAGCAAAATCACATGATACCTGATGAGGTAAAAATGGTGTTTCCCGATGAACAAAGATCCAAAGATGCCCGACAGACGGAGATCCTAAATTTAATTGAAGAGACACCGACGAAACTGGCAGTTGTCACCGGCGACGAACTGCAGAATTGACTGACAAAATAGAGAGATCAGAAAATGACAAAATATCTAGCTGGCAGAGCTAAAAAATAAACTTAACTAGTTTTTTTATTTGTTTTATTCAACCACAGTTAAGTAAGTGATTTATACAGTTGGCAAGAAGATAACTACGAGATAAATCAGGAGTTAAAGCCATAAATCAATTTGGCTGGATTGTTTTTCACGCCAAGAATCAAGAATCAAGAATCAAAGAACCTAGAATTAAGGAAAATCA
>MU225916.1:2871941-2908253 GCA_018584345.1 Thuja plicata
GATAACTACAAGATAAATCAGGAGTTAAAGCCATAAATCAATTTGGCTGGATTGTTTTTCATGCCAAGAATCAAGAATCAAGAATCAAAGAACCTAGAATTAAGGAAAATCATGTCTATTTAAGAGATGAGCATAATTCATTCTAAGGTGGTTGATATGCAATCAGATAACTGATGAAGGATTAACTTTATGTAGTCCTAATTAATCAAGCTAAGGGAGAGCTAAAGTATTCTACAGACACCGACAGACAGTGAATCACAGCATCACAAAGTAGAAAGAGTTAAGTACAAAGGAATTAAATTGATACATTGATCAGAAAGACATTGTAAGTGAATAGATCTAAAAATTTGCAATTTAGCTGCATTAGAAATAGGTCATTTTGTTTCAATTTAACTATTGAAGCATTAAAGTCTCTTAACAGAGCAGGACTTAACAGTATTTTGTAATTGAGGTATATCCTAATAGATTACCAGAAGGTTGACTCATGATAGTAGCACCAGTCTTACCTAAAGCCTATTGACAGTCTAAGAAGGAGGCTGATTCAAGGATGGTAGTAAGATTTTGCATAAAGCCTATTAACAGTCATGAGACTGATTCAAGGATGGTAGCGTAGATGCCAAATACTTAGTGACAACCTATGTATTGAAAATCCTCTAACAAGGTCACATTTAACAGTGTGTTTGTAACCTTTAATAGGGTTGGCTCCTAACAGGGCTCACATCAAAAGAGTGAAAATTTGGGGTACCGGTCCTAGCAATTTTTCCCTTAACAGGGTTTCTACATTAAAATCCTTGTGTTATGTGTGTATGGTTAATTACTTTAGTGTTTTACATTCTACATATGCATTTATAGATTGACTGGTATACTCTGCATATTTACTGAGTATTAGTAAATACAGTTTACTGCTTATCAGTTATCAAGGAGAAACAGGATAGACAAGGTAAACCAATAGACAGTTATTTGTTTCAAATATTTCAAAGGCATGCATCTTGTTGGGACTTAATAATTTGAGAATTATTTATTAGTGGATTAAATTAGATAAATTTTTTAGGCCACTGAATCACCCCCCCCCTTCTCAGTTATTACTAACAGTGTTAGTATCATTCAGATAGAATAAGTTACCTACTTTCTATTCGCCGGTTCCAATCTATCTTCCTGATTCATTGAAGATCTTTGCCTCCTTATTCTCAAATGCTACTCTGTGACCTAAATTATTCTGCTGAGAAACACTCAACAGATTATAATTCAATCCTTTTACCCAATAAGCATTTTCACATTTAATCAGGTTATTCAACATTATAGTTCCTTTACCTTCAATTGGTCAAGGTGTATCATTACCCATTCTTATTGTACCACCATTATAATACTCAAAAGTGTTAAACTTTTCTTTATCACCGATCATGTGGTGAGTACAGCCACTATCTATAATCCAGATGTCATTCTTGCTAACCTTAGATATGAGTGTAGTTTCTACATACCTTTCATCTTCATCTGAATCATCTTTCACAGCCATAAACACCATCTTGATGTATTCATCAGGTTCGGTGTCAGTATCTTCATCTTTGCAAGTAGCTAGGTAGCTAGCTTTCTTTCCTTTGTCCTTGTAGTCTCGGGTATCTCTTCTTTCTGATTGTTGGTAGCTTTAGTAATCTTTGTTGTCACCTCTATCAGATTTCTTCTCAAAAGATCTGTCATTAACTTTGTCATCTTTTCTTCTGTTAGGACATCTTGCAGCAAAGTGTCCAATCTCTTTACAATTAAATCATACAAGTGGTAACTTGCCTTTGTATCTACCTTTGCCTCTTTGCATTCTTCTAGCCATAAGTGCTTCTATTTCATCTAGATATTTTTATTCACTTTGACTTTCACTATCTCTTCTAGATGTGTGTCTATGACTTGATTTGCTTATGCTCATAGAAGATTTAAATGCAGACTCTAAGTTTGGTAAGACACTATTATCAAAGTTATTCATCTCAAATGAAATCAGTCTACCAATTAAACTATCAAGAGTAACTGTATTGTTTGCTACTACTCTCATTTCTTGAATGGAAGAAACTCTAATAGCATACATAGGCAGTAAAGTTCTTAAGATTTTACTTACCACTGTCTCCTCTTCAAGAGTACCTCCAACTCCTCATATAGCATTGACTACTTCTTTGATTCTTGTGTTGTACTTTGTGATGTTTTCTCCTTCTTTCATTCTAAGATCATCAAACTTTCCTCTAAGGCTTTCTGCCTTGGCTCTCAGAATATTTGTATCACCTCCATGTACAAGCTTCAGTTTGTCCCACATCTTCTTTATAGTTTTTCAATCTTTGATATCTTCAAATTTAGCATCAAAGAGTGAGGAAGAAAGATCTATGACCATGCATTTATTCTCATGTTTCTCTCTCAATTGATCTACTATTAATACTCTTGTGTGAAACACATATTCAGTATTTAGGAATTGAGTAACATCCTTACCAATACCTGATAACTGGAGTCTTATCCTACTTTTCCATGAAGCAAAGTCATCTTTGTTCAACTTGGGCACATCTTGTATGTTCATCTTGTGATCTTGAATTAGGTCTTGAAACCTTCTTTTCTAAGCACACAAGCTCTGATACCAATTGTTAGTAATAACTGAGAGGGGGGGTGAATCAGTGGCCTCAAAAATTTATCCTTCAAACTTAACCACCAATAAATAAACCTCAGATTCTTATGTCCCTACAAGATGCATGCCATGAAATACTAATAATGATTAACTATTTGTTGGTTTTCTCTGTCAATCCTTATTCTTTCTTGATTACCAATAAGAAGTATAACTATTTACCAAAACTCAGTAAATAAGCAGAGTATACCGATCAATCCAAAGTTAGTTATGTAAGATGAAAGATAGTAAAGAAATGAATCATACACACATAACACATGAATTTTAATGTGGAAACCCTGTCAAGGGAAAAAATCACTGGGACTGGTACCCCAAATTTTCACTCTTCTGAAGTGAGCCCTGCTAGGAGCCAACCCTGTTAAAAGTTACATACATACTGTTAAGTGCAACCTTGTTAGAGAATTTTATACATAGAGGTTTTCACTTAGTATCAGGCATCTATTTCTATCGTCCTTGAATAAGCCTCCTTCTTAGACTGTCAATAGGTATTGAGCAAGTCCAATGGTTCTTTCATGAATCAACTTTTTTGGCACTCCTTGAGATGTACCTCAATATATAGAAGACTATTAAGTCCTACTAGGTTAAGATACTTGATGCTTCAATGGTTAAACTGAAACACTATGACCTGTTCATATTGCAACTATGAATTTTAGATTTTCAGATCTATTTAAGTACAGTACCTCTCTGACCAATGTATCAATTTAATCCTTGTGATCCATAATTTTTTCTCTATGATGATGTGATCACTGTTTGTCGATTTCTACATAATTATTTAGCTCTTCCTTCAGCTTGTTTGATTAGCACTCCCCTTCATCAATTTCTCTTCAGCATCCTCTTTCTCTTCACTCCCCTTAATCCCATTCATAAATGAATTAATCTTGTCTCTTATATAGACATAATATTCATTGTTTCTTGATTGTTGACTCTTAGCATGATAAACAATACAGCCAATTAGATTTAAAGTATAACTCCTAATTTGTCTCATAGATATATTCTTGCCAACTGTATAAATCATCTTTAAATTAATCACTTATCTATGGTCAAATAAAACAAAGTAGACAACCAGTTAAGTCTAGTTTTAGCTCTGCCAGCTAGATATTTTGTCATTTTCTGAACTCTCTATTCTTTCAGTCAACACTTTAGTTAGTCATTGGTGAGAACTGACTTATCCATCAGTGAGACTCTAGTTATCTTTGTGATCTCCATCTGTTGGGCATCATTGGAATTTTTCTCGTCGGGCAACTCTACATCTTTGGTCATCGGGCACTTTGAGTCTTTAGCTCGTCGGGAAACCTTCTGACTTTGCTCATCAAGCATTCTATAGTTTTATTTCATTGGGAAATACTATGCTTCTGATTGTTGGGTATCACTGTGACTATTCTTCTTTTCCTTGACCGATGGTGTGTACTCCGTCGGTGTTGTTTGTCACTTAGTGAATACTTGACTTCTATGCATTGCTGAGAGCATAACCTTGGTTCCTTTGGTTCTCTGAAGTCCTTGGCATTTTTTACATGACCGTACAGATGATATTAGGTTGACATCAATGACAACATATTCCATTAACTGATTTAATTACTTGCATTATCTTTCAACTTAACATTATTAAACATTCAATTAGTTACATGTCATCGAAGCCCTCTACAAGGTGATCATGTAACAAACAAATGGAAACCATGCTTCTGTATTTTTTATCATCTTTGAAAGGGAAAAATCATAATCTACTAACATCATTTTCATTCCAAACACATCAAGAAGAAGTTCATTAATTTATTTTTTGCATGTGAGGTTCCTACTTTAATGAAAACAAACAGAATGTTATGTCATTTCGTGATTAGGAAACTTGCAAGATACCATCAGTAGTTTGATGGTCTGATTCTTTGTTAATTGTCCTCCAAAAAAATGTTTTGAAATAGAAATTTCTATCAAGTGTCATGCAGAAAAACTTTAGGCTGTGAAAATAAGAAAATAGAAAACAACAAACAGTCAAATGTCAGAATACTTAAGTGAAATGCTTATTGTTAAAGATTTGAACATTAAAAAATTGTATGAGTATCCCTATCTCTCAATACGAGAATATGCAATATAACATACAAGTATCCATCCTCACTCATACTACATAGTGATAAAACTCATACGAGTCTAAATAGAAGAGTGTATGGGCCAAAAATTTGAGGCTCAAAAAACTTCAAAATTGTGAGGTCAAAAATTAGATTTTCTGCTCCACGGTGTGCACCAGAAATGTACGTGTGAAATGAGGACCTCTATGTTATCACACACACTTCAATAGGTCATTGCTTAATTATTATAAGAATATATTGATCTATGAAAGTAATAAAATAATCTAAATCAACCTATTTCCTTCTAGTAGGAAAGAGTGTGAGTTTTCTCTCAGATCATCGCAAACCTAGTGACTTGACACTGTCTAAATGAAGGATTTACAAAATATTATTATTCGATTATTGAAAGTACAAGAAATGATTAATCCAATGATTAGCTAAGATTGATTATTAAAACCCAAAATGAAAGTGTTCTTAGATTATGAATTCAAAAGCTTGAAAACATGTAAATAATAAATGCTTAATGCTTAATAAATGATGAAGACAAAATAGCACAATAATTCTACAAATTATTGGGGATTCTTTGTGATGGAAATGAAGCCTTCTTTATAGAAAATCTCACTCAAACCGACGATAAAGATTGAAAGTTGAAGAATGAATAAGATACATTCGAAGAAGCATAATCCATGTGCATGGAAGATCATTGGTTGAGAGAGTCAGTTAACTGAACTGACTGATCAGTCATTTAGGAAACTTCTAAAATCAGTTTTTAGTTAACTGGATTGTTTCCAAAATGAGAAGCAGAACAAACTTAGTTAACTAAACGAGATAGATTTATTTCTAATTTAATGTTCAGCCACCTGAAATGATGACATAAAATATATTTATTTAATATTTAAATGACTTAAATGCACTTTTACTCAACTTTATTAGTTTTAATTCCTCTTTGCATTTAATTAATAATATTTATTTATTTAATCAACATACTAGAACATTAATTAAATAAATGGCATAAGGTTTATTTGCCAATGTTTTTGGATTTTAGGAATTAACTAATTAAATCAAGTGTGATGATAGATTAGAACCTAGGTTTTAGGTTAGACCAGTCTGAAGATGTTAAATTTCCTTTAGGGTTAGGATTTAAGGTGATGAAAATTAGGGTTCTCTTGATGAGAGATTGAGATTGGGTGTCTAGGATTTAGATGACCATTTTTAGGTCATTACAGTCACATCTCAATTGATTGAGGAAAACCCAAATGGTTGACCTCTACTTTAAAAATCCATAATGATTCTTCCACAGGCATTCCTTTCTACTTCACCAAATATTCGTCATACTACATTTTTCTAGTAATATTTCCTACACGAATATCCAAGATTACTTCAATATTATCCTTTAAAGAAGATGTTAGGATGTTACATTATTCTAGTATTGGTTCCTCCTCTGATCCACTTTCCCAGTATTTTTTTAAATCTACAATGTTGAACATAGGGGAATATTAATTCCATTTAGAAACTCTACCTCATATGCAATCCCTGTGTCATGCTTCTTCAAAATCTTACAGGGAATGAACTTCTTCATCTTTAGCTTGTTTTAGGTTCCCACTAGAAACCTTTCTTTCCTAAAGTATAACTTAACTTCATCTCCAACTTGAAACTCCTTATGTCTCCTCTTCTAATCTACCTTAGCTTTATAATTCATATTCATCTTGTTAATGTGCTCTTGCACTTCTTCATGTAGACTCTTGATGTGCTTTGTAAATTCATCAACTTTGGCACATATCCTACTTTTTTGGTCCATCTTCCTTAATTATTGTTTGATCCTTGGACTACCTCTATATACACTTTGGAATGGTGATCTACCAATACTCCAGTTGACAAAATTTTTATAATAAAATTCTACCTTTGGTAACATCATGTCCCCATCCCTCAATTTTATCTCATACTAATAATCTCAGTAGGTTACCCAGACTCCTATTCACTACATTATGTTTGTTAGTTTGTGGTTGGTGTGCAAAACTAAACATCAGCTCTATCTTTACTTTCATTCACAAGGTCCTCCAAAATTATCCAACAAACTTGGTATCACGATCTAAAACTATTCTTTGTAGTAGAACATGTAGTCTTTCCACCTCTCTGTGATGATATATTTTTCCATTAGTATACAAGGGAAATAGTTTTGAACTGTTAGTACATGATCACCAAAAGACAGGTTTATAGTGAAACCTGACACAGCTGTTAAACAAAGGTCACCAAAAATGTTAAGTACAAGGGAACCCAGCAGAGGAACCTAAAAGACAACTTCACAAGGGAATCCGACAACAAAGTTTATAGTGTAACCCAATAGATCAGGTTACAATGTAAATTGACGACACAACCAATAGAAAAACCCGACAGGAAGACTACAAAGAAACCCGAGCACCAGTCTACCAAGAGACAAATTTATTCTGAGAAATGTGGATCTGACTTACACATCAGATAAAACACTTAAATTTTATATTTAGATTAAATATTATCTTTAAATCCATTTCTTGAGGGACAAGTAAAGTAATTGTAATTGTTTTAATCAGTCTACCTGATTGAAAAGATGTAAACTAGGAGATCAAGGTCAAGTTGTAAACCTTTGATCATAGAGTTAACGTTGTAAAGCATGAAACTTAATTAGGTCAAATTCAATGTATAAATAGATGTGTAATCAATCAGATAAAAGTGTGTGATGATGATTGTAGCACAGACACTTCTATGGATCAGAGACAGAGTTTTATGTAGAAGGACAAAAAATGATGAAATCAGTTATCAAGAACAAGATCCAAGGCTACCAAGAAGAACAGAGGTATTTATCAATCACTATAGGTGATACATCATATTATAATCTTTAATGGATCTATAATCAGTAATTCTAGATTTCATACACTTAGGTCAATAAGTATTTTTGACTACATTCTAACAAGTGTAGTAAATAGAAGAAAGCCTTTGAGAAAGTGGATTTAACAATCCTTTTGTAAATCTCTTAAATGAGTGCACACTAAACAATGTTTCTAGAGATCTTAATAGAGTAGACCTTAACCATTTTAAAAATGTTACTCTTAATAGGTTAATATCATCAGAAGTGATCAAACTTGTAAGTCTTAACCAACCCCTTCCATTCTGCAGATAGTGAAGTTTTATGGGTTTCATCCCCACCGCAGTTTTTACCATCTAACAAGGGTTTTTTGCGTTACCAAATCTTTTGTCATGTGTCATTACATTTCATGATTTTTTATATGAATGTTTACATGCAAATTAAGTTTATGAATTGATATAACATGCATAAGATAAGAATAGCACATGTGATCGGTAATGCAAGGAATTTATTACTAAAGGATTAAGTTTAATTGACTAAAAATTTTAAAGGGTACTGATTCACCCCTCCCCTCTTAGTACAAACCATTCCATTATTCCAACAATTGGTATCAGAGCTAGATCTCTTATTTGGAAAAGTTTAAAAGACTTGAGAGAAAGAGCATACAATGGAAAGGTATAAGCTAGAAAAGAGTATTGAGAATCAGAAGTTAGAGATACATATCTTTTATTAGCAATATAAAGAAGCTAGAGTCAAGATGAGAGAGCTACTGGATGAAAGAAAGGTTATGGCATCTTTCTGTAATGAAACAAACTATCATGAAGAAGAGATACATGTTTTATTTGAGTCATCAAGATCTACATCTTGCAATACATCAAACACATCTGAAGGAAGCATTACAAGTCTAAATGAAATCAATCAACATCTGGCTGGACAAGTAAAATCACTGCAAATTGGTCAAGAGACACAGATGATAAGGATGATTAAGGTTATGAATAATGCTAGACAAGCTGAGAAAGAAAGAACATTAGTTGTTGATGGCAGGAGGAAGATTACTGAAAAGCTACAAGAAAGAGAATCAGGAATACAAAGACTTACTAAACATCATCATGAGATAACCAATCAGATTATTATTATGAGTCAGGAGGAAAACCAAATGGGCATAGAACTGAATGGGAAATTGGAAGATATTGGTGAGATAAGAGAATAAAATGAAAGACTTAAGCATGAAGTAATAATTCAGCAACATCACAATGATATGATCAAGAGAGCTTAAGAAAGTACCAAAAGAATGGATGATTTTCTGGATGGACAAAGAATAGTCAACAACAATACCAGACTAGGGTGTACCGAGCATGGAGAATCACCATACCAAGTTGATCCAAAGGATTTCTACACAAATCCAAGACCAAGGAGGTAGTCATGCAATCACTGTGGAAAACTAGGCCTTACATCAAATGTTTGCAGGAGCAAAACAAAGGGTATTCCTAAATCCACTTCTACATTCATTGGAAATTGTTATAAATGTAAAAAGAAAGGACATAAAGCATATGTAAATCTAAGGTGAAACAACCAAAGAAGGAAACCTACATAGAAAAATATTGTCCTACTTGCAAAATGCATGGGCACACATCCCTTGAATGCAGGAGGAAGAAAAAGAAAGCATGGAAGCCTAAAGAATAAGAAAATTCTTATCAACTGAAAGATTCGGTAACTCATATGTTTGGGATTACAACACATAGACAAACTACACAGCATGTGGTATATATGGACACATAGCTACAAACTGCATGAGAAAATGGATGAGAAGTTCTAGAAGCTGGACTAACCCCAAAATGGAATGCTTACACCATCATAATTTGGTCATCTAAGCAAGGACTACATATACTGGGTGACAGAGGAAATCACTTTTCCCAATGGAAATACCATTTAATATATTAGAAGAATGAGAAACAAAATGTGGAGGAAAGCTACAAACACTGATGATGCTGAACCAAGAAATATAATTGGTGACACCTTATCCAATGGATCTGGTGACATCACCACCCCCACCTAAGCTAAAAAAGTATAGAACTGCACTATACCAAGCTATATTTTACATCAGTTTCATTATACATTGATAAAATTCCAAACTAGCATGATTAAAGATGCACTATGGTATTACTTGTTATGACTTTGTGAATACAATTTGGTCGGTCAATACATACCAAGAATCATCGGTGTATATATGAAAGCCAAGTTAATAATGTAACCTGAGACTCATTGGTAAACATGTAAAAGACATTGAAGTCTTCACCACTTACTGAGCACCATCGGTAAACATGTGAAAGGTGAATTTATTTGTCACTTACCCCAAGCTCAAAGTTTGTGTGATACATGAGCAACTCCATCTTTGAACATTGAGAAGTGGGTAGAGCATTAATTGCACCACTTAGGGCATCATCTATAAAAGGATGATGGAGACCTCATTTCATTCACCAACATTTGAGAGAAAAGAGAAGAGTGAAGTAGAGTGACCAAAGGAAAAAATATTATAGAGAGATCCATGAGCACCTTCACAGCTACTATGACAGATTCTGATCTTCAATAGCTACAGCTAAATAAGTAACTAGAATCACTGAGCTCACAATTTATTTTATGGGAAAATCCCTAAATTTGCAAAATCATGGCAACCACATCCCGTGTAACCAAGATCAAGAACGCCAAGGAGAAAAGGGTTAACCTAATCAATAATGCCACTTGTGAAGAACCCAAATACAAGTTTTTTCCAGAGGTTGCTTCGCAACTCGATGACGTTGGAGAATTCTCAAGCATACCACCTAAGTTTTTTCTCATCAAGGATGTTTGGGCATACATACATTGCAAGATCTCTGAGATAGGAGATCTAGAGGTTGAGAAAGCTTACAATAAGCTTTGAACAAATGGAACCATCAAGGATGAACATAAACACATCAAGGTGAAGAGCTAAAAAATTCCCTAATGTTATCAAGGGAGTTTAAAACTGATTGGATATGGATAGTGTTGAGCAGAGTACATGACCGAAAGATGTGGCTAGATGAGCCAAAAAAGATCACTAGGGATGTGATACATGTAGTGACCGATTATCCTATAACCAACAAGGCCAAGGAACTTAAACACCCACCTCACCCTGATATAGAGAAGATGACAAGAGCATAATGGGATGGCAGGGGATTGAAGGTAAATTCTATCAAAGATCCCAAACTAAAATTTGGTGCATGTGTGATGGGATACAAGATATTCCAAGCCAGTAGGATGAATAGCATTGCATGTGAAGCAGTTGACACTTCCCAAAAGATTATGAAGAAGGGATTACAGTTGGACCTATCTGAGCTTCTACTGAAGCAGGTAGATGAGAACTTGAGGACAATCAGGTCTGCAAAGTCCAATTCATATAAGTTTGGATCACTTCTAATATGCATGTTTTTCTACTTTCAATACTTTTTCCCATCTATCAGTAATGTCAACTAGGACACTACTTGACCAGTGACAATTCAAATTAGTGAATTCATTAAGTCACTAGATGACAACTTTACATCTTTCATGGATGAATATCTAGACACCTAAAATTGACCAAGTGTTTCTTAAACATTCAAATCTGCAAATCTTAGCCAATTGCCCTAAATCTCATCAAAATGCATCAAAATCATTCAAATGGACATTTATCAAGGAAATTGGACAAAATCAAATTAAAATCAAAGGATTAATTAATAGTGAAATCAAATAATCAAATTCAAGCCTAAGAGGGATCAATCAAAATTGTATAATTGATTTTAATCAATTAATTGTATAGTTTTAAATCAAAAATCAAAATGAACCTATTCACCCTTACATGGCTAATTTAATTAATTGATTGAATTAAATAAATCCTAATTTCTTTCAACACAATTTGATCAACCAATGAGAATTGAGTATTTTTTTCTTCTTGTCCCACCCTTTGAGGACAACCATTTAAATGGTCCCCCCATTTGAAACCATTTGAGGGATCAAACTCAACCAAGGATTAACCCGTGGTCAATTCACTCTACACCCTACCCTTGGGAATTTTCTATAAATACAAGCCATTTTGTAAGCATATCATATCCTAGAAAATTCAAATGCATAGCATCATTACTATAGGCAATTTGTGATCAATTGAGAGTATATTGAGCATTTTCATAGCAAATTGGTCATTTTAAGAGCATAATCATGAGTATTTGAGTTGCAAAGAACACATATATTGAGAATTTGAGGTAGATTAAGGCATTTTTATATCAATTTCTCATTCTAGGATTGTCCTTGAGAGAGATTAAGGCTGGGAGCTCTTTCAACAAAGCTTAGTTAGAGAACCATGAGATGTCATGGATTTTAATTGCAATTCTTTAGGCTAAGTTGTTATTTATTTCCATAGAATTGTAGTTATTATTCCTAATTTCATGAAGGTATAAATTCTCACACATAAATGGTGCCCACCGTGGGGCCTTAGGCCTTAATTCAATTGTTTTTATCATATTTTTGTATGTTTTGTTTCACTTTCTTGATCATTTTGCATAAAACAGGTGAAAAGCTGCGTACAAAGATTTAAATGTTGCCTGTGCATAGTGAAATTTTGCGTACAAAGATTTAAATTCCATGTAAAAAGATTTAAATGTTGCGTACAAAGATTTAAATGTCGCGTACAAAGATTTAAGAGTCACCTACAAATTTTACTCTATTTTTTGTCTTACTTTCTTTGGCCACGTACGAGATAAAGTGTGACACCTAGTCCTATAAAGCACCGCCTGTGAATAGAAAAGGATCGCATGTGATCTTTCAATTGTCATGTGCAAGCAACTTTGAGCCACAATTTAAACCTTCTACGTCGCCTATGATATTAATTTGATCACCTGTACATTTTTAAAGGCCGCGTGCTAAGATTTAAATTCTGCGTTTAAAGTTTTAAATGTTGCTTTGTAACAATTGAATGTCATTTATTAGCTATTAAATGTCGCGTAGATTTTATTTCTTTATATCAAGTTTTAATTGATTTTCTCACTGTTCTAAATCTCTGTGTTTCTTATTCCTGTAGATGAAAAAGCATCCAAAAGTACAGAAACCAGAAATCAGAGTGACAAATCCTAGCAAAGAGGTAAGAACACAAAACAAGCTTTCCAAGCAAATTCATGCATCCAATATTTTAGAAAGCTTAAAGGTGGAAGAAAAAATTTATAATCATTACATTAAATTTCTCAATGCCTATAAAATGAAATTTCCTACACTTTGAATTGATTTGTTTTTTTTGAGTTCTTTAAAACTAAATTGTGCAAAATTGGATCAAAGAACTTATGAGTTACTTTCAATTCAATTTCAAGTTTTCTTCACTTTTCCTTGGTTGTGTTGACTAACTTGTTGGAGGAGCCAAAGTGGGAACAATCACCAATAGGTGAGTATGCAAGAAAAAAAAGCTTCAAAAACCTCAAAAAAGTGCCTAGCCTTTGCTAGCTTCAAAAGAGGTATTTTTCACATCAAGCTTGCATTCCTTTAAATTGTGGAATTTTCTTGATATCTAGTTTAATAGGGAAACCCCCATTATTGACCATTTTGAACAAAGTATTAGGCGTATGCTCTTCACTTTTTGAAGTGAATCAAAAAGCCAAACATGTTGTATTTAAGGTGGTAGAAAGAAGGGGAGGAATTAACCAAATATTTCAATTATAAGAACCTCTTTGTAATGAGGTTGAAAAAAAACATCAAGTGTTTGAGTGTTTGGAACAAGGAAAAACAACAGGGATATGCTCTTCACTTTTTAAGTGAATCAAACTCCCAAACTTGTTGGACCAAGTTCATTTTTTGTTTCTCATATACATGCTCAATAAAAAAGAACTTTAGAGGGCCTGCCTCCCAAGAATTCCTTTACGAAGGCGGTGAGAGGGAACAACCCAAAGTGGGAGACAATCACTTTTTCTGTGATATCATCCAACCCCCTATAAATAAATGCACTTTACCTTAATTGAAAAGTGATTAAGTTGTGTGCAAGTCATCCTCACTTCCTCGAGTAGTCCTTTGGGATTGTGTAAAATTGTACTTTCATGCGTGTGGGAAGCCCGCAAGGGGGTAAAGGAACTTGACATGATTTACAATGGAGGTGTGATTAAAACTGGTTAAAATAGTAAGCCTACCTTCTAGAGCCATTGTTAAAATCCAAATTGGACTCTAGGTAGATTGCTTGGAATAATTTATTGGGTTATACTTGTAAAAAAACATCCAAGAACATACACTTTTAGTGTTATTTTAGGGATATGGTACAAATTTGATGTGTGTGTTGATTTTGTACTTCATTTTCATGCAAGAATCTTCTTTAACAAGTCTGATCAAAACCATTAAACTTTTAAAATCCAAAAAATTGCAGATTTCAACTTTGATCAGCAAAGAGCCGCGTAAAAACAATTCTATGCCACCTAAAACTTTGAAACGCCACCTGGAAAATTTCATAAGCCGCATAAGCCACTGGAAAATATTGCATGAAAACATTGTAAAACTACCTATCAACAGGCCAATGTCACCTGCCAACTACAAAGTGTCACGTATAGCAATTCCAGTCGCTGCATACGAATATTTTAGTCACACCTACACACAAGGAAGTAATGCCCAGAAACAAAGAAGGGAAAATAGGGGCATTTCCCAAGGGTTTGGAAAGATTTTGAAATCATATGTAGATACCCTTTTCAAAGATACTTCTATCCAATACAACAAAAAGATCAGATTCTTTAGAAACATTCATAATGATGAATCTATTTGAGAAATGAATAAAACCTATGGTGGAGAAAAATTATCAAAATCAAGATCAAAATCTCCATAGGACTCAATACAACAATGTAACTGATGATGCAATATTGGAGGCATACCAAGATCCCATATTCCTCAAAATCATGGAACAAATTTTGAAGAAGGATAAAGAAGCATATTTATTAAATTTCACTCAATTAGGAGTTACACGTCCTCATAATGATGACATATCAACCTTAAAGAAGGATGAGGAAAAAGAAAATGATACATCATCTAACAAGCCATCATTAAGATCAATATGTCCTTTTCTTTATGATGATGGGCCATCTGTATCTTCATTTTCTTCACAAAAAGAAGTATTTAAGCACAAAAAACCTATTTTTGATGAAGAACAACGTCATGACCATCCTATCTTTGATTAAGATAATGAAGAGAAAGGTAACAATCTCAAGAAAGATCTAATGCATAAACCTCTATCTAGTAAGGTTTCTCCCATATATTTTACTCCTTTCATCCTTCACCCATCTCACAAAGATTCACAAATGTCCAAAATTCCTCCATCAAAGAGTGAGTCTAATGATGATACTTTCCACGTTGACTATGTCTACCCTCAAGGGCTACCTCTAAAAGAAACCCAAGCTAATTTCCATCTTGCTGCAAATTGTTTCCATGCTTCAAAGATCTTGGACCCCAAACCTTCATGTGCTTCAATTCCTATTCAAAAGGATTCTCCACCATTCTTACAAAAATTCCCCACGCATATCCAAGCATCTACCTTGTCCTTAGAAGTGGCTCCTGTTAGTAATAATTGAGAGGGGGGGGTGAATCAGTGGCCTCAAAAGTTTATCCTTAAACTTAACCACCAACCAATAAACCTTAGATTATTATGTCCCTACAAGATGCATACCATGAAATACTTATAATGATTTAACTGTCTATCTATTTTCCTTGTCTGTCTTTATTCTCCTTGATTACCAATAAGCAGTATAACTATTTACCGAAACTCAGTAAATAAGTAGAGTATACCAATCAATCCAGTGTTAACTATGTTAGATACAAAATAGTAAAGAAATGAATCATAAACACATAACATATGAATTTTTAACATGGAAACCCTGTTAAGGGAAAAACCACTGGGATCGGTACTCCAAATTTTCACTCTTCTAAAGTGAGCCCTGTTTGGAGTCAACCTTGTTAAAGGTTACAAACACACTATTAAGTGAAACCTTGTTAGAGGATTTTATACATATAGGTTGTCACTTAGTATCGGGCATCTATTGCTACCATCCTTGAATCAGCCTCCTTCTTAGACTGTCAATAGGTATCGGGCAAATCCAATGCTACTTTCATGAATCAACAATTTTGGCACTCCTTGCGATGTACCTCAATATATAGAAGACTGTTAAGTCCTGCTCTGTTAAGAGACTTGATGCTTCAATGGTTAAACTGAAACACTATGACTTGTTTCTAATGAAACTTTGAATTGTATATTTTTAGATCTATTTAAGTACATTACCTCTCTAATCAATATCAATTCAATTCTCTGTGCTTCACACTTTCTGCTCTGTGATGTTGTGCTTCATTATTCATTGGTGTCTGCAGAATTCCTTCAGCTCTCCTTCAGCTTGATTGATTAGGACTGTATGAATTTATTCTTCATCAATTTCTCTTTAGCATCCTCTTTTCATTCACTCCCCTTAATCCCTTTTCTATGAATATTTTTTGAAAATGAATTAAGCCTGTCTCTTATATAGACATGATATTCACTGTTTCTTGATTCTTGATTCTTGGCGTGAAAAAAAATCTAGCCAATTTGATTTAAAGCATAACTCTTGATTTATCTCATAGTTATCTTCATGCCAACTGTACAAATCTTCTTTAAATCAATTACTTAACTCTGGTCAAATAAAATAAAGAAAATAACCAGTTAAGTATATCTTTAGCTCTTGCCAGCTAGATATTTTGTCATTTTCTAAACTCTCTATCCCGTTGGTCAATTCTTCAGTTAGTTATCAGTGACAACTGACAGTTCCATCGGCATGACTCTAGTTAGCTTTGGGATCTCCATCCATCAGGCATCATTGTATTTTTACTTGTCGAGCAACTCTATCTTCAGCTTGTCGGGCATCCTGTGGTTTTTCTTTGTCGGGCAACACTGTCTTCTTCTCGTCAGGTATCACTATGACTTTTTTTATTTGCCTTTACCGATGGTGTGCACTCCATTGGTTTTATATGTCACTTAATGAATACTTGACTTTTATGCATTGCTAAAGGCATAACCTTTGTTCCATTGATTCTTTGAAGTCTTTGGCATTGTGTACATGACCGTACATGTGATATCAAGTTGACATCAATGACAATACAAACCATTAACTAATTTAATGCCTTGCATTATCTTCAACTTAACATTATCAAACACTCAATCAGTTACATGTCATCAATCTCTCCATTTAGCATTGATGGCAACATACTATATTATCACATTATACTATTTATAATACAATATGAAATACAATTGTTGAGATTCAGCAAACTACCAATCTTTTGTTTGATAACTAATAAATGTCTAACCTCTAGTAAGCTTTGTTTTAGCTTAGATTTGATTCTTGCAGCTCTTTTTCTACTGATGTGTTGATTCCTCTTCTTGTGTCAATTTATTTCCTTTGACTATTCTCTCTCTTGTGATGTCTTTTTCTCTTGTCAGCAACTCTCCCTTTGTATAATCTTTCATACAATTTGCTCTCCCTTAGGATATAATCTCTCCATGTTGGAGTAATCTGATAATGGATAATCTTTCTTTCTTTACCAGAAAAATATGATAATATGGATAATCTCTCTCCCTTTGACAGCAATGCCAAACAAATATTTTACAAATATTTGACATTCATGTCAAGAAATCATTTTTCTCCTATCAATAATATATTCCTTGAATTTCCCTTATCCATTAGCAATACAACAATATGTTCTGGTGCTCGGTTCTGGTATATACCTGTCTATATATAGATGTATCTTTTAAGTTCATCTTTTTGCTTGCATCAACATGAATGATATTCTGATAATACGTAGGCTGATGCAGCCTTTAGTCATTTTACTATCTGGTAGACAAGGGTTTGACCCCTAGTCTCTTTCTCAAGTACTCAAATGTATCCTTGGGCAGTGGCTTGGTGAATATATTAGCCAATTGTTCTTTTGATTGCACATAATCAAGTATCACCTCCTTTTCTTGAACTTGTTCTCTCAAATAATGATACTTGATGGCAATATGTTTAGTCTTGGAATGCATGACTAGATTATTGGAAATTTTTATTGCACTGGTGTTATCACAATAAATAATTACTAGTTCTAAGATCTTCATATTCATACCTTCCAGTAACTATTTGATCCATGCAATATTTGAGCAATTTGCAGTAGCAACAACATATTTTGCTTCTGCAGTAGACTGAGAGATGCATCCTTGCTTCTCGCTAATCCATGTGACAAGTCTATCACCCATAAAGAATGCTCCTCCAGTTGTGCTCTTCCGGTCATCAATATTTCCATCCCAATCAGCGTCTGTAAACACATTAAGTTCAAATATGCCTTCTCTTCTATACCATAAGCCAAATTCCTTAGTGTTCTTCAGATATCTTAGAATTTTTTTCATAGTAGTCATATGTGATTCCCTGGGGTTAGCAAAAAATCTAGCAACAATTCCTACTGTATGTGCAATATCTGGTCTAGTGTGTACAACATACATGAGTTTTCCAATCATTGATCTGTACAAAGTCTGATTTACCTTTATTTTCTTGTCTTCCTTTGTAAACTTACATCTAGTAACCATTGATGTTCCAACTGGTTTGGAATCTTCCATCTTGAATATTTTTAGGACCTCTTTGATGTATTTGGACTGTGTAATGAAAATACCTTCACTTTGTTGAATGATATGTAGACCAAGAAAGAACTTGATCTCTCCAAACATAGACATCTCAAATTATTTTCTCATCTCCTTAGAAAATGATTTGCATAGCATATCATTGCCTCCAAATATGATTTCATCAACAAATATTTCAGCAATCAAAGTGTTAGCATTAGTATCTTCCTTCAAATAAAGATTATTGTTTTCACTAGTCCTTACAAATCCAATACTTATAAGATAGGAATGAAGTTGTTCATACTAGGATCTTGGAGCTTGTTTCAATCCATACAAGGCTTTGTGAAGTCTACATAGCATGTTTCTCTTGTCTGGATCGACAAACCCTTCTGGTTGCTCAATGTATACCTCTTCTTCAAGTATTCCATTTAGGAATGTTGACTTGACATCCATTTGATATACCCTGAATCCTTTGAATGCAGTATAAGAAATCAATATTATTACTCCTTCTAGCCTAGAAATGGGTGCAAAGGTATCTCCATAGTATATACCTTCTTCCTATGCATACCCCTTGCATACTAGTCTTGTTTTGTTCCTTGGGACTTCTCCAATCTCATTCAGCTTATTCCTGAATATCCATTTTGTACCAATGACATTTTTTTCATCTGGTCTTGGCACAAGTGACCATGTCTTTTTCTTTTCAATCTGCTCAATCTCATTATTCATAGTACTTATCTAGTCTTCATTATCTAGTGCAGCATTGATAGATTTTGGTTCAAACTCACAAATTAAACAATCTAAGTTTAAATACATACTTCTTGTTCTTGTACTAGCTTTCTTATCTCCTATGATCTAGAAATCTGGATGGTTCCTTCTTACATATCTTGCAAGTACAAGTATAGATCTTTGTGTACCAGCTTGATCATTATTTTGATCTTCATTCTGTTCTTCATCACCTTGCATATTATTTTGATTATAATCCTGACCATCGATAATTGCAGTCTGACCGTCGATTGCAACATTCTGTTGTTTTGGAATTAGGCACTATTGCTTCTGTGGAGTGTTGGGATCTTCAAAATATACAAACTTGTTGTAGTCCTCTAGTTCTTTTGTTCTTTTCAACTCATTCTTTTTTGCAAATTCATCTATCTTTATATTTTCACTTTCAACAATTTTGTTAGAAGCCTTGATGAGACATTTATAAGCTTTGCTCTTGGTAGAATACCCTAGAAAAATACCTTCATCACTCTTGGAATCAAGATTTCCATTTCTATCATCCTTTAAGACATAACATTGACTACCAAAGATTCTAAAGTAACTTACATTGGGTGTTTTACCATACCATAGCTCATAAGGTGTCTTCTTTGTGTCCTTCTTTAATTGTACTATGTTAAGTGTGTAGACAGCAGTACTGACAGCTTACCTCCATAAGATTTGGGTGATGCCTTTCTCTATCATCACTATTCTGGCACAATCAACTATTGATCTATTCCTTCTTTCATCAATCTCATTTTGTTGTGGTGTTCTTGGTACAGAAACCTATCTTTTTATACCATGCTCAATATAAAAATTAGTGAATTCATCTGATATAAATTCTCCTCCACTATCTAATCTCAAAAATTTCAAATCCTTACCACTTTGTTTATCTACCATAGCCTTATACCATTTAAACATCTTGAATGCTTAAAATTTATCTTTAAGAAACATAACTGTCATCATTCTAGAGTAATCATCAACAAAGAGAATAAAATATCTATCTCCATAATAACTCTTTTTCCTCATTGGTCCACAAAGATTAGTATGGACTAATTCTAGAATATCATCAGATGTAATGGGTTTTGATTTTGACAATTCTTGCACATGATGTTGTTTATCTTTGTCATCGTCGGTAAGCCTCTTACATTTCTCCTTCTGCTTATTTTCATCATGTTGTCAAAATTCACATGACACAAGATTTTTTGCCACAACCATATGTCTTCATTTCTAGTCATTAAGGAAGTGGTGTTAGCATCATTCAGATAGAATAATTTACCCTTAGTCTGTTCACTGGTACCAATCAATCTTCCTGATTCATTGAAGATCTTTGCCTTCTTATTCTCAAATGTTACTCTATGTCCTGAATTATTCAATTGAGAAACACTCAACAGATTATAATTTAATCCTTTTACCCAATAAGCATTTTCACATTTAATCAAATTATTCAGCATTATTATTCATTTACCTTCAACTAGACAAGGTGTATCATTACCCATTCTTACTGTACCACCATTATAATACTCAAAAGTGTTAAAATTTTCATTGTCACCGGTCATGTGGTGAGTGTAGCCACTATCTATAATCTAGATGTCATTCTTGCTAACCTTAGATATGAGTACAGTTTCTACATACCTTTCATATTCATCTGAATCATCCTTAATAGCTACAAATACCATCTAGATGTCTTCATAAGGTTCGGTGTCATTATCTTCATCTTTGCAAGTAGCTAGGTAACTACCCTTCTTACCTTTGTCCTTGTAGTCTCGGGTATCTCTTCTTTCTGATTGTCGGTAACCTCTATAATCTTTGTTATCACTTTTGTCAAATTTCTTCTCAAAAGATCTATCATTACTTCTATCATATTTTCTTCTGTTAGGACATCTTGTAGCAAAGTGTCCAATCTCTTTACAATTAAAGCATACAAGTCGTAACTTGCCTTTGTATTTACCTTTGCCTCTCAACATTCTTCTAGCCATAAGTTCTTCTATTTCATCTAGATCTTCTTCTTCACTTTCACTTTCACTTTCACTATCTCTTCTAGATGTGTGTCTATGACTTGATTTGCATATTCTCATAGAAGACTTAAATGCAGATTTTAAGTTTGGTAAGACACTATTATCAAGTTATTCATCTCAAATGAAATCAGTCTACCAATTAAACTATCATGAGTAAATTTATTGTTTGCTACTTCTCTCATTTCTTGAATGGCAGAAACTCTAATGGCATATACAGGTAGTAAGTTTCTTAACCTTTTACTTACCACTGTCTCCTCTTCAAGTGTACCTCCAACTCCTCATATAGCATTGACTACTTATTTTATTCGTGTACTGTATTGTCTGATGTTTTCTCCTTCTTTCGTTCTAAGATCATCAAATTTTCCTCTAAAGCTTTCTACCTTGGCTCTCAAAACATTTGTATCACCTCCATGTACAAGCTTCAGTTTGTCCCACATCTTCTTTGCAATTTTTCAATCCCTGACATCTTCAAATTCATCATCAGAGAGTGAGGAAGAAATCTTTATGACCATGCTTCTCTCTCAATTGATCTATTGTTAATGATCCTACAGGAAACATATATTCAGTATCTAGGAATTGAGTAACATCATTACCAATACCTAATAAGTGGAGTCTTATCCTGCTTTTCCATGAAGAAAAGTTGTCTTTGTTCAACTTGGGCACATCTCATCTATTCATCTTGTGATCTTGACTTAGGTCTTGAAACCTTCCTTTCTAAGAGCACAAGCTCTAATACCAATTTTTAGTAATAACTGAGAGGGGTGGTGAATCAGTGGCCTCAAAAATTTATCCTTAAACTTAACCACCAATCAATAAACCTCAAATTATTATGTCCCTACAAGATGCATGCCATGAAATACATACAATGATTTAACTATCTATTGGTTTTCCTTGTCTGTCCTTATTCTCCTTGATTACCGATAAGAAGAATAACTATTTACCGAAACTTAGTAAATAACCAAACTATACTGATCAATCCAGTGTTAACTATGTTAGATACAAAACAATAAAGAAATGAATCATAAACACATAACACATGAATTTTTAACGTGGAAACCCTATTAAGGGAAAAACCACTGGGACCGATACCCCAAATTTTCACTCTTCTAAAGTGAGCCTTTTTAGAAGCCAACCCTGTTAAAGGTTACAAACACACTATTAAGTGTGACCTTGTTAGAGGATTTTATATATAGAGGTTGTCACTTAGTATCAAGCATCTATTGCTACCATCCTTGAATCAGCCTCCTTCTTAGACTGTCAATAGGTATTAGGAAAATCCAATGCTACTTTCATGAATCAACATTTTTGGCACTCCTTGGGATGTACCTCAATATAGAAGACTGTTAAGTCCTACTATGTTAAGAGACTTGATGCTTCAATGGTTAAACTAAAACACTATGACCTTTTTCTAATGCAACTTTTAATTGTAGATTTTTAGATCTATTTAAGTACATTACCTCTCTGATCAATATCAATTCAATTCTTTGTGCTCCACACTTTCTGCTCTGTGATGTTGTGCTTCACTGTTCATCGGTGTCTATTGAATTCCTTCAGCTCTCCTTCAGCTTGATTGATGAGGACTGTATTAAGTTCTTCTTCATCAGTTTCTCTTCAGCATCCTCTTTTCATTCACTCCCCTTAATCCCTTTTCTGTGAATGTTTTTCAAAAATGAATTAATCTTGTCTCTTATATAGACATGATATTCATTATTTCTTGATTCTTGGCGTGAAAAACAATCTAGCCAATTTGATTTAAAGCATAACTCCTAATTTATCTTGTAGTTATATTCATGCCAACTGTACAAATCTTCTTTATATCAATTACTTAACTTTGGTCAAATAAAACAAAGAAAACAACTAGTTAAGTCTATCTTTAGTTCTTGCCAGCTAGATATTTTGTCATTTTCTGAACTCTCTATTCCATTAGTCAATTCTTCAGTTAGTTGTCAATGAAAACTTATATTTCAATCAGCATGACTCCAACTGGCTTTAGGATCTCTATCCATCAAGCATCATTGGATTTTTACTCATCGAGAAACTCTATCTTCAGCTCGTCATCCATCCTGTGGTTTTGCTTCATCTGGAAACACTATCTTCTTCTCGTTGGTTATCACTATGACTTTTCTACTTTTCCTTTACCAATGGTGTGCACTCCGTCGGTGTTATCTATCACTTAGTGAATACTTTACTTTTATGCATTGCTAAAGGCATGACCTTTGTTCCATTGATTCTCTGAAGTCTTTGGCATTATGTACATGACCGTACAAATGATATCAAGTTGACATCAATGACAATACAAACCATTAACTAATTTAATGCCTTGCGTTATCTTCAACTTAACATTATCAAACATTCAATCAATTACATGTCATCAGCTCCATGTTAAGAGGATAATCCAAAGAGCAAAGAAACAAGTATCAATAAATATCAAGATCAAGATGTTATCCAATTCCCTCCCATATTCAATGAAGGTCCCATATCTATAGAAGCTTGTAGCGATCCCCTTGCACCCTTTCATGTCTTCCAAGCTGATATCCTTCCATTTCATGAACAAAGTGTCCTTCCAAGCTCTATACCTAGTCTAATTCCCAAGCAAGATCAAGATATCCCTTCCACCATTTCCAATGAACATATTCAAAATCAAGAGTAAAGCACCCTCTCTACACCATCCAAAGATCCTTGTCAAGATCAAAGTATCCCGTCAACTCCTTGTCATGATCCTCCATATTCACCTCAAGAAACCATCATTCCTCCAAATTCATTGCATGATAATAAATCCCTTCAAATCTCAGTTGATCCTATCAAATTTTCTCCTATGAAAGCTACTCATGAGCCTATTCATATAAAGATAAATCTTAAAGATGAGAGCCTTGGAAATATAACTCATGCCAAATATATTGATATCCCTTTCATACCTTATCTCCCTCCATTCAAATGCAACCATTTTCCTTCACCATCCTCTAAATCCATTTTGGGTTCCTATGTCCCGAAGGTAAAGTCTCCATCCCTTCCATCCATATTAGGTTTGTATATTCCTCCATCAACCATGCCTACCATTTCTAGTTCACCATCCACTTACCCTACCATGTATCAAGATCAACGAAGGCACACATACTTGAATAATATCCAAATACCAATTCATACGAACCCTCCATATTCCCATTCACCCAAAATTCCTAAGTCTTTTGCAAGCAATTTGGATGTGCAACATAAAAATCAGAAATCCAAGAATCCACATGTGTATAAAAATAACCATGTCCCATCTAATTAACATGTGAATGAAAAGAAAAAATAAACATCCAAAAGGCCTCAAAAGTCCACAAAGAAAAATGAAATATTCAAAAGGCCACAAAGGTGCACCAAGAAAATAGAAAAATCAAAGAAAATTTGGGTCCCTAAATCACTTATTGAAGAAATGCATTCAAAATCATCGCAAAATAAAGAAAAATCAAAGACTATGTGGGTTCCCAAGTCACTTTTGAAAGACTTTCACACAAAAGAAAAATCAAAGTTGACATTCAAGCTTCCAAAGGCTTCCATTCCATCTCCTTCCAAACATTTTCCACTTTCCAAGTCTACTTTGGGTTCCTACATCCCAAAATCCAATATCTTAGCTACATCCTCACTTCCTTCGTCCGTTGTTCCTCCATCATTCCACCACCCTTCAAAGTATGTGTCAAATTTGATCTTGCCAACATTTCCATCCACAACATACCTTCTTCTTATCCTCACATTCATTACCCAACACATACTTTTCATTTTCCCATCCCTTTTATCTAATCTATAGCATAAAACCTTCACCACCATCTACCCTTATCCTCCATATGTGTCCTTTATCATTACCTTATCAATATCTTTGAGCATCCTAGCCATATTCATGGTTTATTATAGCATATCTATCAGAAGAGCATTGTCCAAAGATCCAAATGTTGGGGAAATTTTGAGAAATACAAAAAAAAAAAAAAATTGAAAAAAGAGAAAAGTGCCTTGGTGAAAACCTAGCAATAGGCACCTTGGTAGAAAAAAAAAAGTAAAGAGAAATCAATCTGTCCTATGGTGAAAACCACTTCTTGTGGTGCTTTGGACAAGTACCATGATGAAAACCTGGCAAATAGGTGCCATGTGTAATTCCTTCCTCTTGCACTCTACACTTGGGGGAAAGTTTCATCCATGTTATCCTCCATCTTACATATTCTACCATTCATCTCACTTACATCCATATTCCCTCTTTTACCTTTGGTCTTGACAAGGTTGAACATATCCATGAGCATCAAGTATCTTGAAACCCATTATCCTTTCCATCAGTTTATTTACTTGTTGCATCCATGCTACCCTATCATGATCTTGCTTCTCCCCAATCCACTTTCATTATTCCTATGTAGTCTTTTCGTAATCCCAAATCATCCCCTCATAACCTCCATCATCCCTTTATTCTGATTGTGCTATCTTGTCCACATCTTACCCAAATTGATCCATTGGTCTTGATCAAAAATGAAGAACATAAAGTACAAAATTTGTTATCAAAAACCCCTTGACATGTCCACTCTTTTTGGACTTCCCACTTTCATGACATCCGGTCATTATCCTATATGCTATTTATAACTGCATCATTGACTTCCATTTCTTATCCAAAAACATGTTTTGCATTGCTATATCCTTTTTCCTTATCTTGGGTAATCTTGAGGAGATGGTTTTATGGGTCACATTCGCATGCTTCATCCATCATGGCCTTTTCATCTCTAATCCATCAGCTTCCAAATCCATCTTTCATGTCTTATACCTTGCTAGACATTGGGGGAAAACCAATGTGATCTTGTTTGAGAGATGGTAAAATCTCTAAAAATTCAAAAATTCAAAAATCTCTAAAAAATTTAAAAATCAAAACATCAAAAAAATTTAAAAATTTGAAAAAAAAAATCATTAAATCTTTGAGCTGCATTGTTAAAATCGTTGTCACATACTAGGTTTTATTTGCCCAAGATTTACACATGGTTTCACTTATCACTTGGGGGCAAACATCATGGATTTTGGTACCTAAATGGATTCAAAAGTGCACAATTTTGGTCACACAATAGAAGCATATTTTTAGATTCAAAGGAGAGATAATTTTGGAACCTTTGATGGATATCATTGTTCAACCCTAAATAGTTTGATCCTACAACATGATCCTTGAGTTTCATTGACTTATTTTATCAGGATTAAAAATTGACAACACCTTAAATGATCAGAATGTTTGAAATTTTTTTTGAAAATCTTGATACGTTGCGATACACTTGAAATTTTTGATGAGTTTTTCATTTACTTTTTCAAGTCATGTCTTTTTAGCTAATCGATGATTTTTTGCCTAGATTGGCAATGATGGAGACATAATGTTTTCTTCAACTTCTGTGTGACTATTTTGAGGGAGATTCTTTAACTTGTGTGAATTTGTCTAAGGCCATGGTCATCAAAGAACCATCGAGTAAATTCATATAGGAAGGAGGGTTAACCTTTGTTTGTTTATGCAAAAGGATACCTTGGCTATTTAGATCTTCAATATCTTAATACCAAAATCCACCTGCAACATTGAATCCTATGAAACCAGTATTCATACTCCCATAGTTGGTCATTCAACTAGTGAGGGTTGTACTAGGTTCCTAAAATTGGTTACCAACTGAGATGAAAGTCATATTCATATTCTTATGATCACAGTGGCACCAGTAAGGATTGTATGGACTCCTAGTTCCAAAACGCTCAATGATGAAAATATATCTTTGTTTGCATTTCTTTCACAAACCTTAAGGGCAATTACTTGCATTACATTTTCATGATAGATTAATTGCATTGTTTTAAGTATCTTTCCAAGTGAAGGGGGTGGAATTTAATCATGATTACATCATCAAAGTCCTAATCAATGTCTTCAAATATCTGATTCATCAAATTGATCAATGCTACATCAAGGATATCATCAATATACATCTGCTCACCTAGGGGAAACCTCACCATCTGATAAACTCAGAGAAACCTAACTCTGTTTATCCCCATCCCTATATCTGCACCTAAATCATATCAAATTCCCCTATTTATCATCCTCCCACCATTAATCTTCCCATCACAACCAATCGAATCGAATATCAATCAGTCGAATCATCCAATTGATCATTTCAAGTCAATCATTTATCTTATCATCCATTTTCTCATCTTGAGCGCATCAAATTTCCTAACTCTAGATCATGAGGAAGGAAATTCAATCCATTTTTTCATTTCTCTAGATCTTGAGAGTGAATTATCAGTTTATCCAATCAATCTATTTGTTCATCTCTCTAGATCTTGAGAGCGAATTATCAGTTTATCCAATCAATCCATCAACATACTTATCCTATCTGATTGACATCAATACAACATCAACCAAGTGATTCTAACTAAAATCAAGTGATATCCAATCATCATCACCTTATCTAAAACATCACCAACATTTTCTCAATCATAGTTGTTCTCATCAAATTCTCTCATAATCGGGGCATTTTCAAAGTGATTTTATCGAGAAATGAATCTCAATTTCCCAAAATCAACCAAATCATCTGCCATCATCTCAATTCATTTCCCGAGGGGGAATCATATCCACATCAAAATTTTAAATTGGGATTATGCATCATATCTTATATCAAATCTAGGGCGTTAAAATTTCAAACTTTTATCAGTGGGGCATCAAATCAAGTTCTGCATCAGGGTTTCGCATCAAAGTTTCACATCAAGTTTTGCATCAGGGTTTTGCATCAAGTTTCACATCAGGGTTTCACATCATATTTTCAAATCAATCAAATTTTTCACCAAACATCAGTATCAAATCAATGATCAGGACATCAAGCTTTCTTTGAATCAATGCACTTCGCACAACAATTCAAAGAGGGGCATTTGTAGACACCTAAAATTGACCAGGTGTTTCTTAATCATCCAAATATGCAAATCTTAGCCAATTGCCCTAAATCTCATCAAAATACATCAAAATAGAACAAAATCATTCAAATGGACATTTATCAAGGAAATTGGACAAAATCAAATTAAAATCAAAGGATTAATTAATAATGAAATCAAATAATGAAATTCAAGCCTAAGAGGGATCAATCAAAATTATATAATTGATTTTAACCAATTAATTGTATAGTTTTAAATCAAAAATAAAAATGAACCTATTCACCCTTACATGGATAATTTAATTAATTGATTGAATTAAATAAATCCTAATTTCTTTCAACACAATTTGATCAACCAATGAGAATTGAGTATTTTGTCTTCTTCTTCCACCCTTTGAGGACAACCATTTAAATGGTCCCCCAATTTGAAACCATTTGAGGGATCAAACTCAACCATGGATTAACCCATGGTCAATTCACTCTACCCATACCCTTGGGAATTTTCTATAAATACAAGCCATTTTGTAAGCATATCATATCCTATAAAATTTGAATGCATAGCATCATTACTATAGGCAATTTGTGAGCAATTGAGAACATATTGAGAATTTTCATAGCAAATTGATCATTTTAAGAGAATAATCATGAGAATTTGAGTTGCAAAGCACACATATCTTGAGAATTTGAGGTAGATTTAGGCATTTTTATATCAATTTCTAATTCTAGGATTGTCGTTGAGAGAGATTAAGGTTGAGAGCTCTTTCAACAAAGCTTAGTTAGAGAACCATGAGATGTCATGGATTTTAATTCCGATTCTTTAGGCTAAATTGTTATTTATTTCCATAGAATTGTAGTTATTAGTTGTAATTTCATGAAGGTGTAAATTCTCACATAGAATATTTTAATGGATTCAAGGACAAGATGTAGAAAAGGATGAGGATACTAGAAAAAATGGTAGAAAAATATAATACTGATATTTTTATGGTGGACACCAATACCACCTTGTCAAACCATTTGTACCGAGGACAACATGGTTAGCACCACTTGACTATGAGATAAACATAGATCAAGCCACCAATGCTATTGAAGCATTGTTAAATGAACCACTAGACAAGTCACAACCAAGGTTTGGAACCTATGAAGATGCTAAGGAAAGAATAAAAACTTGCCTAGTTATGAAGAATATTGACAGAAAGAAGACCAAAATGGTCAAGACACTTGAAAAGAAGTTTTCGGTCAATGAAAATGAAGCAAAACAACAAGACACTGAGGGACAGTCACCTACCAGTGAAGATGAACAAGTGAGTGACTCTGAATCAATAGAGTTTGATGCACCACCCCCAAAGAAGCCAAGAACTACTACTGCATCTCGGACAAGGAGTCAAACAACTAAAGATGCAAGTTCATCACCGGTTAAGAAAGGAAAAGTGAGGACTTACAAAAGGAAGCCTCAAACTAGACAAAATTCAGAACCAAAGAGGAGAAAAAGACTAATCTAAACAAAGGAAGATATAGAGGACACTAAACAAGATGAACAACCTATAAAGAATAAACTTCCTACTACAATTGATGAGATTTTTTCATCAATCATCAACTCAGGCTCAATAACTGAGCCTAAGATTAGAAAATGGCTAACTCTAAATCTCAAGGATCATAACAAGATAGAAGAAGCCATCATCGCAAAAATGTGTAAATTCAAATATATTCCTATACAGTTTGAAAATAAGATGCCACAAGAACTTCTAGACAAGTTATCAGCAAGGTGTACATTCGCATTGAATTCTAAAAAATAGATAAGGGAAATATCCCTAGTTTCTGTTATGCCACCCAAGTCCAAAATGGAAGAAATTTAAGAAATGTTGAAGTTACATTCTAAGAATTTCTCATAAAAATTGAGAGCCTACAAAGTACTACAAGGAAACTTAATTGAGCTTGACAGAGAAAGTGAGGATGCTTGGAGGAAAATACTCAATGTACCTAAAGAGGACACAAGCCCCGAGAGAGTATCAGAACTCATTGACAAGCCTCACAATGAAGAAAATCAAGCAAAACCAACCTCAGAGAACATACTTATAAATGACACTGAGGATGACAATCAAGTTGAATTGAACACCAAAGCTAGTAAAGCAATGGATGACATTCCTCAGATTTTGCATTTATTATAGGACACAACAGATGTCACAAACCAAGATATGGCAATAATAGATATTACTGAACATCCTTCCAAAGAAGAAAAGGCAGATGAAGATTTTACTGTTACCTCCGAGTAGCCCAAAGAATAGGACACAATAATGGATGTTGTACAAGTGAACATATTGGGACAAATATCGTTATTGATACAAGCTATCAATATAATGATAGAAACAAGAGATACAACACCATAGCATGATGTAGGCATACCTGAGGATAAGAGTGAAGAGGAACTAAAAAACACAATTGATGAGAATAATGTAATAGGATAAGAACAAAAAGAAATATATGGAGAGTAGAAAGATAAAGATGAAGAAGAGAAGCAAGGTGATGCCACTCCTAAGGATATTGAAGGAGAAGTTGCATACAAAAAAATTTGATGTTGAGATGTCCACACCAAACCGACAAGTAGACACCGAGTAGCAGCTAAAAGGCACAACACCTCCAAAGCCTTCATCAAGTACATCAGACCAAGAAAAAGAACTTTCTATGGTACTATATATAGGTGCCTCCACCACACTCTCAAAGAAGAAAAAAAAAGAATAAGAATCCAGTCACCCTGGAAGAGATCATTGAAATACCAGACTATGATCCAAGGACATTGGATCTAGAGTCACTTACAAAGTATGCAAAACTTTATAAAAGGAAAGCTATCCAAGATAAGCTTAAAAAGGATATAAAGGATACATAGGTACTAGAGACAACCAAGGAGAAGCAGACTATACTTGATACAGACATTGATCAAAATGATTCTATCATTGATTAATTAGTCATTCTTACCGAATTCATTACATCACATAATGTAGATGTAGAGAAGGAAATAGAAGAACGTGCAGAACAAAAATACCAATATAAATTGATAGAGAAAATCAGCCAAGAAGTGGCCGAGAACAAGGTAAATCTATCTCAACTAGTAAATGAATTAGAACCAATCATTTTAGAAGCTATAACCTTAATTCAGAAGTTATGCACAATAGAGCAATTCACTAAGGATAATAGTGAGAAGATTGTATAGATAGATGCAGATCTAAATGCTAGTGCACAAAGTCTTACAACCACTGAAAATGCAATCAAGTTGCATTATGAAAATATTATGGAAGCTAAAAGGTTGAGACTTGAGATTTTAGAAGCAGAATCAAAGTTTAGAGATGAGGTAACCAAGCTTCAAGCTCTACTCCTACCGAATCTTACATTACTGCAACAACATATGACTATGAAAAAACAATTTATTGCCACCCCAGAGATGTCTGTCACCAATAGTATCTATGATACACGTGCAAGAATTATATTGGAGCATATGGCCCTAGAACACATTAAAGAAAAATGGGAGAAAATGATGAAAGACATGGAGAACTCATATTCCCACATTTTTGACAAGTTGTAAGTATTACACCTTTGTCCTTATTATCAAAAAAGGGGGAAATAATATGTGACAAAGAGAGTTGATAAGGTATAAGGGGGAAATAATGAAAAGGGGTAAATAGTATAGTATAAAGGCAAGTGTGTATTCATGTACATATACTATACCAGCATGCACATAGGGGGAGTCATACTGACAAGGTGAACACATGGTGCATATACTAAACATTTTAGTTTTGCACATATCAATTTTTTATACTAATGTCAAAGGGGGAGATTGATGACATATTTTTCCATTAGAATACAAGGGAAAATAGTTTTGAACCATTGGTACATGATCACCAAAAGACATGTTTATAGTGAAACCAAACACAACAGTTAAATAGAGGTCACCAAAAATTTTAAGTACAACGGAACCCAACAGAGGAACTCGACAGACAACTTCACCAGGGAACCCGACAACAAAGTTTATAGTGTAACCTAGCATAGTAGGTTACAATGTAAACCAATGACACAACCAACAAATAAACCTATCAGGTAGAATATAGAGCAACCTGAGCACCAGTCTACCGAGAGGCAACTTTATTCTGAGAAATGTGGATATGACTTACACGTCAAATAAAACACTTAAGTTTTATATTTAGATTAAACCTTAGCTTTAAATCCATTTATTTAGGGACAAGTAAATTAATTGTAATTTTTTTAATCAGTCTAACTGATTGAAAACATGCAAACTAGGATATTAAGGTCAAGTTGTAAACCTTTGATTATAGAGTTAACATTGTAAAGCGTAAAACTTATTTAGGTCAAATTTAATGTATAAATAAATGTGTAATCAATTAGAGCAAAGTGTGTGATGATTATTGTAGCCACAAACGCTTTTATGGATCAGAGACAGAGTTTTATATAGAAGGATAGAAAATGATGAAATTAGTTATCAAGAACAAGATCCAAGTCTACCAAGTAGAATAGAGGTATTAATCAGTCACTATAGGTGATACAGCATATTGTAATCTTTAACGGATCTATAATCAAAAATTCTAGATTGCATACACTCAGGTCAACAATTTTTTTTGGTCCTATAGTCTAAAATGTGTAGAAAATAGAAGAAATCATTTGAGAAGGTGGATTTAACAATCCTTTTGTAAATCTCTTAACCGAGTGCACACTAAACAATGTTGCTAAATATCTTAATAGAGTAGACCTTAACCAGTCTAAACATTTTACTCCTAAAAGGGTAAGATCATCAGAAGTGATCAAACTTGTAAGCCTTAACCAGCCCCTTCCATTCTACAGATAGTGAAGTTTTGTGGGTTTTATCCCCAATGCATTTTTACCTTCTAACAAGGGTTTTCTGCATTACCAAATCTTGTTTCATGTGTCATTACATTTCATGAATTTTTATATGAATTTTTACATGAAAATTAAGTTTATGAATTGATATAACATGCATAAGATAAGAATAGCACATATGGTCAGTAATACAAGGAATTGATTACTAAAGGATTAAATTTAATTGACTAAAAAATTTAAAGGGTACTAATTCACCCCTCCCCTCTCAGTACACACCATTCCATTATTCCAACACTCTGAAGAATAAATTAGCAAGGTGAACAACATCATGGGTATTTTAGCAAGGAATGAAATGTGTTGTCTTGGAAAACCTTTCAACCACCACAAATACTCAATCATTTCCTCTATGTTTCCTTGGAAAACCAAGAATTTGATCCATACTTATATCTTCTAGGGACTTGATGGTATAGGTAATGGACAATATAGTCCTATATTTTGACTCACTTCTTTAGCCAAATGGCATACTCAGCAACTCTGCACAAATATATTCACATCCTGTAACAACAGCAACCAATAATAATGCTAAATAATAATGGAAATGGTCTTATCCTAAACAAAGTGTCCTACCATTTATCCATTATGCTTCTCTTTGATCAAATTCTCTCTCGTGAAACTCCTCAAAATGCACAACTAGCTTCCCCTAAACAACATACCTTCTTGGATCATAAAATCCAACCACCTTGTCCTATCTAAAGTAACATGTTCCTTGTAATATTTCCAAGCCTCTGCAAAATAGGGATCCTTAGGGTACATGGTCTTGAGTTCATTGAACTCAACCACTTTAATCTATATTTATGTCAATGAGGTTTTCCTCCTACTTAAGGCATCTGCAACTCTGTTAGACCTCACACTTCTATGCTTCAACACAAAGGTATAGCTCTAAAAAGACTCTACCTATTGTAAATGCCTCTAATTTAATTTACCCTTTCTATTCTAGTATTGTAATGCTTGATGATCAATATACAAAATAAATTCTTTCAGAAATAGATAATACCTTCATTTCTTCAATGCTTGAACTATTGCATAGAATTCATGGACATAATAGAATACGTTTTATTTGCATCATTTAAATTCTCACTAAACTATGTAATGGACTTACCTTCTTGCTCAAAAATAGCTCCAATGGCATTACCAACAGCATCAAAATCAACCTAAACACCTATTGAAACTAGAGACGGGTAAAATAGGTTTCTTTTTCACCTTCTTCAGCATGTCAAAACATTTTTCTCCTCTTACGGTCCACTTGAACTCTTTTATATCCCCTCTCATTATCTCTATCAGTGGTGCACAAATGCTACTAAAGTTTCTAATGAACTTTCTATAAAAACAAGCCAAACCATGGAAATACCTCACCTCAGTAGCATTCCTTAGGTAGGCCATTCTAGAATGACCTTCATCTTATTTGGGTCCATTTGAAGGGTGTATAAATGGTGAGATAAAAAAAAATCCCAAGTACACTAACTCCTTATTTCACAGAATACACTTCTTCAAGTTAATCAATAATTTATCCTCTCTTAATTTGTCAAAGACTCTATTAATATGCATTAAATTCTCACCTAGCGTCTTAATGAAAATCAAAATATCATCTAAATACACAATAAAAAAAATTTCTCAAAAATTATTTTAGTGCCTCATTCATGAGTCATATGAATGTGCTTGATGCATTGGTTAGCCCAAAAAGAGTGACTAACCACTCATACAAGACTTCTTTGGTCTTGAAGTTTGTCTTCCATTCATCACCCTCTCTAATCTGAATCTAGTGATATCCACTTTTGAGATATATCTTCATGAAATACAAATCTCCACTCAAGTATTCCATAAGGTCATCCATCCTTGGTAGGGGAAATTTATATTTGATTGTTATCTTGTTAATGGCTCTAGACTCTGTACAATTCCTCCACTCCTCATCTTTCTTTGATGCTAGTACTATAGGTACCACACATAGACTCAGCTCTCTTAGATCAATCCTTTTCTTAACAATTCTTGAGCTTTCCTATTCAACTCCTCATTCTCTGCAAGAGTCATTGTATGGGCTTCCTTATTTGGAAAACTGGCTCCAGGAATTAATTCAATCTGATGACTGATCTTTCTTACCAGTGGAAATCCCTCAAGTAAATTATCAAACATGATATCTTGAAACTCATTCAAAATACCTAAAAATTCTATTGGAACTTTCTTACTATCTTCATTATCCAATCTATTAATTAAAGAATAACACATGATTTTGTATTTCATGCCTTCCAAAAAAATTCTTTTATCAACAAACCATATCATAGCACTACTATATACCTTTTATTTCACCTTCATTAGGGGCTTCATCTTGTGACAAACTCCACCCTTTTTCCAGGAAAAGGTATTTTCACAACCATTATGTATAGCATGTCTATCAAACTACCACTACCTCACTAATATCATATGAGATGCATTCATGGGTATGATGTCACATAGCTCCTCATCACAGTAACTGTCAATTTTGAATTTCACTAATCATTTCTCATTGACCAAAAATTTGTGTTCATTTTGCCACTAGCAAATTTGATACGAATGTGGATGCCTCTCCCTTTTCAAATTTAATTTTGTGACCATTTATTCTAACACCATTTATCAGTGCTTCCAATGTCAATAGTCAAATCACAACACTTATCCTCACACTTGCATCTAATTTAAAATAGATTATTCCTTTGATCTAATTCCTTCTCTTCATTTAATAGGTTTCTTCTCACAATGAGGGTTTTGTGAGGCCTACCCTAGTATGACATAAGACTAGCACTATTTCTCATTTATATGTTCTCCCTTCGATATGGATTTTGTTATAGTTGGACTATTGGGACACATGTATTACCTTATGGATCTGTTGAATCCTTTGCTTGTATACAACACCTGATTATGTAATCGGTGAATCTATTAGATACTTTGTGTGAGTGATGCAGATTTCCATATAGAAATTAGTTTGGATGATTTAGTATATTGGATTAGTAAGTGGATGTTAGATAATATCAGTATGCATATTTATTAAGAGTTATGTTATGCATATGGATTAGATGAAGAAATTGTTTAAAGTTCAATGAATCATCAATGCAAATGTGAGTGAATGTGTGTTCAATTTACATTATGTATCTCGATATGTTTATGTGTTGGTTTATTGGACCTACTGATGTGTGCAATGAGTGTGTAGGAAAAATTGACCATGGTACTAATCGGGGATTCAGAAATGGACCTATGTGAAAAATGTGATGCTAAGGCCTTGTCTATATAAAGAGACATGGACCTCGTTGTATTGTATTTTTATTCATAAAATGTGGTGTATGATTGTAATTTATTTAATTAAGTAAATGTGTAAAAGTCATGCTCATGTGAAATTATTGTGTCACTTGACACATGTGCACTCTATGTGTTGGCATGGCTAGTGAATGTGACTAGCATAGGCTTAACTTTACCCAAGAGTTACCTAGTATAGTAGGAATACTTACCCTAAGGTTTAGGAAGATAAGATTGAGATGAGATTGAGTCAAGGAAGATATGGATGAGTCAAGAGAGATTAGATTGAGTCTTGTAGGTTGGATTTTCGAGAGTTAACCTTGGGTGGAG
>MU225916.1:2938307-2979988 GCA_018584345.1 Thuja plicata
CCTACAGAATATTGTAAGGGGAATGCCCATGTGGCTTTGCATATTGTAATTCTGAAAGTTTGTAATTCTGCATTTGTGGAGATAATAAGAAGCCCATTTTTTGTTCTTGCAAATTGTTGTTGCTTCTTTGTTTCTGTTATGTGTTTGTGGCATTAAGGGGAGCACCCTTCATTAGGCACTAAAGTTGAATAAGGATAAATTCTCTACATGGAAAAACATAATGAAGTTGCACCTATCTTGGATTGGAGAGTATGCACTATACTATCTTGACAATGAGTATTCACCATTGTCATCTAGTCCTTTGACAGTTGAGCAGATAAGAGAAAGACAATACTACACACAAGTCATGATTGAGATATCATCTACTCTCACCAATCTAGATTTTAATGACCTTAAATATTGTGATATAGAAAAGCAGATGTGGGATAATATTGAATTGATATGGTGGAGATCAGCATGTTCAGAAGGAAAAAGTTGAAAGTTTAAGAGGGAAATTTGATTCTATGAGAATGAAAGAAGGTGAAAATGTTACACTATACAGTACTAGACTAAAGGAAACTATGAATGCTATCAAAAGTGTTGGAGGACAGATAACTGAAGAAGATGTGACAAGAAATTATTAGAGCATTGTTACCTATGTATTCCATTTGAGTATCTACAATACAAGAACTGAGATCCATTCCTCAGATGACTATTTCACTGGATGCTACTATTGGTAAGTTGATTTATTTTGAGCTTAATTATTTTGATAATAGTTTACCTACTACTTCTAGGATTGAGTTTGCATTTAAATCATCTTTGAAGATTGGAAGTTCTATGAAGTCTAGACCGAGTGATGGTTATATAAGTAGTGTTAGTGAAATATTTTATGGTTGCAAGAGTGAGTTAGAAGAACTGTATGTTGAAGATGAAGCAAATGAAAGAGAGATTGAAGTTATACTAGTTAGAAGACTATAGAGAGGTAAACGCAAGTATCGAGGTAAGCTACCCTTGAAATTTTTTAAATGTAATAAGATTGGACACATTGTTGTAGGATGCCCTAAGAATGAAATTGATGAGAAGAAAGACAACTGTGATGATAACAAAAGAGAAAACAAATTTAGGAGATTACGAGATTACAAAAATAAAGGTAATAAGCCATGTCATATTGCTAATGAAAGAGTAACTGATGATGACATAGATGATGATGATGGAGAGGAAGTTGTATATGTTTCCATCAAGGACAATTTGAATGAAGAAAAGCAAGAAAAAAAGACCTAATATCATATGTAAGCAACAATGATACCTGGATTATAGACAATGGGTGTTCACACCACATGACTAGTGATACACTTAAGTTTACTACTATGGAAGAACATGATGGAGGATATGTTAGATTCGGTAATGATGCTCCATATCCTGTGAAAGGTAAAGGTTCTATAATTCTATTAGATAATACCAGATGTGATGATGTATATTGGTTTGAAGGACTAAAGTACAATTTGTTGAGTGTGGCATAGCTAAACAATACGGGAGACTGATTAGAATTTTGGTATGGAAAGGTATTGATTAGAAAGGAAGTTTGATTTCCACTAGAGAAAAATCAAAAGGTAACCTATTCTACCTTGATACATCTACTAAAAAAAATTTATATGCTAAAGTTGAAGATGCATGGTTATGGCACAAGAGGTTATGTCATTTAAATTGTGAAAATCTAATTAAAGTGAGAAAAAAGAATAGAGTAAGAGGTCTACCGAGATTAGAGAAACCTAAGAATGACATGTGAAAGGAATGTCAAGTTGTAAAAATGACTAAGTCAAGTTTTACAAGTCTTATGTTACACAAGGAATTTTGGACTTAGTGCACATTGACTATGTGGACCGATGAGAACACAAAGCTATTATGGTGATAGATATTTCATTTTGTTTGTTGATGCTTATTCTAGAATGATGTTTGTCATGTTTTTAAAAGAAAAATATGAAGCTTTTCAAATGTTTAAGCGGTACAAGGCAAGAATTGAAAAGGAAACTAGAAGAAAACTGAAGTGTCTAAGATCTGATAGAGGAGGATAGTTTACTTCTGATGAGTTTACACTCTTTTGCAATGAACATGGAATAAAGAGATAAATGTCTGCACTGAGGACACTACAATAGAATGGTATAGTTGAAAGAAGAAAAAGATCCATTGTGGATTGTGCGAGAACACTGATGATTGAGAAGGGTATTTCTCAAACTTATTGGAGAGAATTAGTCAGCACTGGTGCTTATACACTTAACCGAGTACAATTGAAGAAAGGTACACACAAGACACCAAATAAGATTTGGTATGATCACAAACCTAATGTGAGTTATTTTAAAGTATTTGGAATTAGATTTTATATTCTTAAAGATGATAGAGATGGTAAGTTTGATTCTAAAGGAGATGAAGGAATATTCTTAGGATATTCTACAAAGAGCAAATTTTACAAATGTCTAAACAAATCTACTATCAAAATTGTGGAAAGTGCTAATGTGAGAAATGATGAATTTACACAAAGAAATGATGAGGACAACAAGAAGGAACTTGAAGATTATCAAATATTGGTATATGTTCAAATAGATGTTCCTGATCCCTTACCGAAAGAACAAACCAAGGAGGAAGTTGAACAGAGAGAACTACAAATGAATGATGGAAATGAAGTTCCATCGACTACCGAACATGTTCTAGCCAAGTATTTGAGGAGACGCGACTCACTGAGTAATATAATTGGAGACAAGGATGATAGAATTATGACAAGAAGAAAGGTAACAGACAATACATGCTTAATTTCTGATTTAGAGCCAAGAAGAGTAAAGGATGCATTGGAAAATGAAGACTGGGTTAAAGCTATGAAATAAGAGTTAGATCAGATTATAAAGAATAACACATGGATTTTAGTACCGAGACCTAAAGACAACAATGTTATTGGTACAAAGTGTATTTTTAGAAATAAATTGAACGAGCATGGAGATTTAATCAGAAACAAAGCAAGACTAGTTTGCAAGGGATATGCACAAGAAGAAGGAATTGACTATGGTGAAAAAATTTCACCTGTTGCTAGATTAGGAGTTATAATTCTACTAGCATATGCAGCTTACAAAGGATTTAAAGTCTATCAGATCGATGTCAGGTCTACATTTCTTAATGGTATTCTTGAATAAGTTTATATAGAACAACCTGAAGGATTTGTTGAGAATTCTAACAAGGACATAGTATGCAACTACACAAGGCACTATATGGCTTGAAACAAACACCTCGAGCTTGATATGAAAGATTGCATGCATATCTAATTAAGATTAGATTTCAAAGAACTAGTGATAATAGTGATTTTTATCTAAAATGTGATAGTGATAATAAGATTTTGATTGCTGAGATATTTGTTGATGATATTATTTTTGGAGGCAATAACACATTATGAAGATCTTTTGCTGAAAAAATGAGAAAGGAATTTGAGATGTCCATGATAGGGGAGATAAAATTATTTCTTGGACTACAGATTCAACAAGTGAAAGATGGGATAGATATTACACAATCAAAGTACATCAAAGAGATCCTAAAGACTTTTGGGATGGAAGACTTAAGTCTGATTGGAACAACAATGATCATTGGTTGAAATCTATCAAAAGAATATGAGTCAAAGGAAGTAAATGGGACATTCTACTGATCAATGATTGGTAAGCTACAATATGTTGTATATAGAAGACCTGATATAGCTCATGCAGTTGTTATTGTTGCTAGATTTTCTACCAATCCAAAGGAATCACATATGTCTGTAGTTAAAAGGATATTTAGATATATGAAAGGAACCAAGGACTTTGGTCTACTGTACAAGAAAGGAGGATATTTTGAATTGAAGGTCTACATTGATGTTGATTGGGTCGAAGATAATGATGATAGAAAAAGTACAAGTGGGGGATCTTTCTTTCTAGGATAAATATTAGTAACATGGTTGAGTAAGAAGAAAAGTTGTATATCACAGTCTACTATCAAGGCCGAATATGTTGTTGTAGCTATGAATTGTGTAAACATTGTATGGATCAAACAACTACTTGAAGGTGTGCAATAGGAGATTACCGATCTAGTAACTATTTTTTGTGATAACACAAGTGCTATATAATTATATCAAATAATTTAGTGATGCATTCTAATACCAAGAACATATATTTCAAGTATCATTACTTGAGAGATAAATTTCAAGATAAGCACGTGATGTTGGAGTATGAACTCAAAGGAGCAATTAGAAGATATATTCACTAAGCCACTACTAAAGGATACTTTTGAGTATCTCCAAAGTAAATTAGGGGTCCTACCCCTATCCAACATTAACTAGAGAATGATGCATGTTGCATCAATTCTAGGACTCAATAGAATATATATATTGTGAGTTGATGCTAGTGTTCACACTTTAGGTTTTTCTTGAAGTTGTGTAAATTAATTATGTATGAAATGAATTATCAGTACATGAAAGGTATGATCTACTACCTGAACAATTTTTCAAGAGTATGAGCCTTTGGCATTGTTATCAAAGAGGGAGAATGAATAATTGATGAATACACAGAAAGAGGGAGAATGGCTAATTGAAGAATAGAAAGAGAGAGAGATTATGCATAAATAAGTTAAGGGAGAATGAAAAAAGAGGGAAAACAAGATCAAACAGCTCAGAGTGAGTAAAGATTGAACAAAGATGTAAAAGGGAGATTCACAGTGTTCCATCATCAATTGATAGTGTTGTCATCAATACCAAAGAGGGATATTGTTACTCAACTGATGCAGATGATGATGAAGACTGAGATCAGAGGTATACAAGATTGTAGAAAGGATTAGATCAGTTGTTATTTTATCATTGATGCCAAGAAAATGATTTCTGGTTCATATTGAAATGCCATATCTTTCAGAATTGATTTAATTGGGAAATAGATAAAGATCAGACAATGATAAGTTCATCTTGATATAATTGGTTTCTACTTTATCAACTCAGTAAGACTAATGAGTTAATTTATCAAGAAAAAATAAGTCTGTCAGTAAAGGGTTATGAAATTCAGTCAGGACACTGAGACATTCAAAGCATTGAGCAGTGTATGTTAGTCACAAAACTGAGACATAGTTTTTGAGCATAACAGATGTTAGAAACAAGGATAAGAATGCATTTAATGGTGAGCTACATTGATCTGGAGGATTCCAAGAATGGAAAAGGAAGTTGGTTACAAGATCTACACATGGGAAAATTCAAGGAATAAATCTATGGTATAGATTAAGCAGAAAAAGTTAAGGTTTTATTTATAAGAAAAGTGCAAGTTTTGAGGTGATTTCAAAGCGGCTAACCAAGTTTCAAGTTCACTGAATCAGTTCAAAGACATAATCTAATGGTTGAGCGTGATTGAAGGAAAATCTAATCAAGGAGATTAAGAGGCAAAAATAGAGTCTATTTAAAGGATGAATTAGAATAAAAAAGGGCTAGCAAGTTGAAGTGTTGAAGTGCTACCGAGTGATGTAGTGAAGAGAAAAGAGGTGAAAATATGAGTCTAGAGAAGAGATAGATGAACAATTGATGTCAGTGCTCAGAAAGGGCACATAAGGGATCTAATCAAGCAAGAGGTAGTTGCATTTTTATAGATCATTTTATACACTATTTCTTATTTGTATTTGTAACAGCAAAATCTCTTATGCGAGTGGACTTAACAGTCTTATTGTAAAATCCTTGAGAAAGGTGACATTATAAAATAGTGTTCAAAGCCCCCTACCCAGGACACTCCTAATACGGTGAAGATCTTAATGTGTCTGAGGTAAATCCCCTAACCGGGTCACACATAACTATGTGCATTGTTATCTTTAACAAGATTGGCTTTTAACCAAGCATACTTCAGAAGAGTATTTTTCATTTGTGGGTGACAATTCCCATAGAGATTTTTTCCAAATTGGGTTTCCTCGTTAAATCTAGTGCTAATTGTGTTGAATGTTACATGTGCATGATATTTACTATTTTTCTAAGTTACCATCTAATTTATTGAAATTATTTGGTGATTTGGTTAATGTTGTTGTTTATCCTTCCGAGTTGAATTAGAGTTTAGTTTTAAAGTTTAAAGTATCATAAGTTTCTAATTCACCCCCCTCTCAGTAATCCAACAGCCTTATCATTGTGTTAGAGGGTTGAGGCTACTAACCTATGTTCTCTAGTTGTGGAGGAGGTTACCATTTAGACCTTATCCCACCCACATAGTTCAAGTGTCGGCCTTGATTGAGATTATCTTGAGGTTGAGTGTGGTTTCTTCCTTGTTCACTTAGTTTTGGGTAGGCATAGTAGGCCCTAGTGTGTTTGTGGGTTACAGAGGTTTCCTAACATACCCTTTCTCTCTTTAATTTTTACTTTTAGAAGGTCATGGAGACCTTTATAATAGTTTGGATGTATCTTCTTTGATCATTCTATTCTTGGATCTATGATTGTTTAGTGACTTTATAAGTATTATTTCTTTGTGTTATATCACCTTGTCACTAGAAATTGATGATTTGATGACAAGTGGCCCTGGAAATTATTTGGTATTATCTAGCGTTTAATGAATGCAAGAGATAGATGATCGATTCGGTTGATTGTTTAACTATTTCTATTGCATGTTTATTTCTTCAAATGAATTTTAGTATGAATTAATGAATTTATTTTGTGTTTTATTCCCTTTTTTTGTGAGGTATTGTTGAATGGACTCTATGTGTCCTTAAGTGATTATTGTGAGTCTTAGTACTTGATGGATGCAAATAGGTATTGGGTGTTTGATTGATTATGTAAATAGATTATATTTAATTTTTTGTATGGATGACACCATTACTTGATGATATATTGGGATTTCTTCATGATCATGTGCCTCACTATGTCAAATGATAAAAATAATTTCTATCATGACTGGTGAAATGAAGTGTTTGTTCAAATGGGTGTGTATTGATCTATTTTAGTGCAATTGTGAAGTTTAAATAGTAAGCCTTATTTAGTAATGGTTACTTGAAATGGAAACAAATTTCTCTCTCCCTCTCCTTTCTACTTGATATATGTCTAAAAAGGTGCTACTTAGAGATGCAAATGTATTATTTGAACTACTGATTGTGTATGTAAAGCATGCTTGATTAGAGAAATCTTTGGGTAAATGACCTAAGTCCCCAAATTTCAATTGTGACTTGGAAGCATGAGTAAGTGTGATAGAAGTTCAATTGCATTGGTAAATTAAGAGCTCTCATAAATGATTGAATCAATATAAGTTGTATGGTGCAAATATTAAAAGTATGGTATAATTGATGTATTGCGTGGATTTAAAAAAATCTCTTCATGTGATTGTTTGAATTATGGGATTGCTTTTCCATGACTCGGTAAGAGTTGAATATGCTTTGATAAAATATTAATTCTATGTGTGGTTATGTAGATATATAATTAGTGATGTGATTATCTTCCCTAATTGAGATTTGGAATTGTGTTCTCATCCAATTAATATTGGTAAAACATACTACGGATTGATGGATTTCCTTATTTTTTATTGAATTTATCATGTTTATAAATATTAGTATCTTGTGCATTAAAGAGAGAAGATTTTTTTATTATGTATGATACGAAATAGAAGTTAATTATCTTCCTTAATTAGAATAGGGAAATAAGTAATACTGAGAGCGGGGTGAATTAGTATTACAGCACTTCAACATGAACTTAATAAATTCTAACTTAACCAAATAAATACTAAAATGAAAAGAATATAAACACAAAACACACAACTCATAACACTAATAAATTTGTTGTCGAGGAAACCCTGGCCCAAGGAAAACCCCGGTGGGGATGTTACCCACAAATATGCACTAAAATTATTGTGTCCCTATTATGAGACCTAGCCTTGTTATGAGTTGAATATTACATTAGCAAATTTCCTTGTTAGAGGAATACAAAACCTTGTTAAAGGTATATTGAGGTCACTGCTCATACAATAAAAAATATGATTCTATTACAATGCTTTATCAAGAATGAACAATACAAGAATTTTTATGCTTAGGTAGTTCCAATTGTAGCTCACGTCACCATCTGTCTGATTCTGGCATATTCATTCATTTGTTCGCATCACATCCATACAATCTCATCCATACATATTCTCATACATACTCATAATCATACTTTTCTTCTCAAAATATCTTCATATATATATATATATATATATATATATATATATATATATTTATTTATTTATTTATTTATTTATTTATTTATTTATTTATATATATATATCTTATTACATTAGCCAATCGGCTTCCAATTACATCACAAAATAGAATTAATACTTATACAAAAAGTAATTACCAAGTCGGTGACCATAAACTATCAAAACATAGGTAATCCAACATAGCATGTTTGGACTTCGCATTATATGCCTCAATCATCACGACTATTCATCTGCCCTGTATCATTGTTACTCTATCTTTGCATGTCTTCAACTATCTGTATCTTACTGTGATCAACACAAAAACTCAAGTGACCTTAACTGAAGGTCATACATATCCCAAAATAGCTTCTCCTAAGCTCGCATGTCTCCATTCATCATATACTATCTTCGTTGACCAAAATTGTATTTTTATACTCTGTAATTTGGATTTTTGTACTTAGTCATTTTGCAATCCTTAACTCCAAAATTGGGTTTCCCTATAAGAGACAATCCATACCATATTTTATTTTATAAATGAAAACCCTCAAGTGTTCCATAACACTCCTGAATGAACCACTTGCCAACAATCTATCCCTTTGGCATTGATGGCAACACTTAGTGAAAAATGACTAAGTATCAATACCAAAAGGATATACATTGTCCTTCTTTATATCCTCTACATATTTTATTCTCATCTATTTATTATTTGTACATTTTTCGTATATTCTCTTCTCCCCCTTTGACATCAATGGAAAAGGTATCAAAAAAACATAGAATACATAACAAAATTGTGTCACTACTTACCAAAAATTATACCATCTTTAACACATCTTGGAATGAGCTCTCCAAGTTCTTCACTTCCTCTGACCAAGTCTTCACCAGTATCTAACTCACATGAATCATCTCATTTAGTGCAAACAAAGATGTCTATGCTGCCTTTAGCTCAGTAGGCATATATTTTGTGAGGGCTTGCACTATCTTCTCCATGTCAGAAATATGTGTCTCAAGAATTGATACCTTAGGAGTGATTAAACTCTTTAGCATACCAAGTCTTCCCATAACTCTTCCTTTCTTTGTATCTAAAATAGTTATTTTTTCCAATATCCTAGACACTTCTCTGTCTAACTCCAATATAGAGTGTGAAGAAGTCTCACAACTGTCCATCATCTTGTCCAAAGTTAGTCTATCTTTTGCTATTATTTCCTCAATGTTTCTCATGTATCTAATAGGATTTATACAGTAACTATATAACTTCCTTCCATGTGATACATAACTCCTTGCCTTGCATATGGTTTTTTCCACTATGCCCAAGTTCCATGAGATGGAATTGCATATTTCTTCCAACTTCTTCACGAGGTACTATTGGAAATATATTGAGGCTAGGTGACTGAGAGGGGGGGTGAATCAGGAACCAATAAAACTTATTCTCTTTTATCCTTTATTAGATTGGATAATATAATTGCATGCATGAAATAGAAAAGCAATAAACATCCACAACACTTGACACAATATTTGGTTACCCAGAAACCTTCCAAATATAAAGTAAAACTGGGGTGAGGATGGTACCCACAAGATTTAGTACTGTAGTATAAATTTAGCCTATTAAATCTTACAATTGACCACTTCTGATGGTCTTCCCTATTAGGAGAAATAAGGATTATTAGGTCCACCTTGTGAAAGGATTTCTACTATACAACTAAGTATGCAACTCTGTTAGGAGATTTGATAAGGATTGTTAAGTCCACCTGGTTAAAGGATTTTGTTGATACACCTATTAGGATGAACTAGTGGATGATCTTCTATGCAACTCTAATTTTTTGAATGAGATCCTTTGAGATAATACTAATCACATGAATGTGATAGATGAGTCTATATTGTTCTTTTACACTGTTGTATCCTTCTAATCAATCTTCCACTTCATATTCGCATATCCATACTCTGTTATTGCTACTTCACTTACACACATTTGGATAAATAAAGTATCTTACATATATATCTTATCCAAACAAATAACTTCATAAGTCAACTTCCATAATATAAATTAATATCCAACAATAACAACTAAGTCATCCCAATACTAATACTCGGGTCCAGTAATCCACTCAGGTGATATACTGACACTCGAGCAATATGCTGACACTCAGGCAACATAGTAAACTGCCAATCTCTAGCACTCAGGCTACACTGGGTACTCGGGTCACATTGATCACTTAGAGCTTGTATGACACTCAGTAATATTGGTGACTCGGGTGATACTAATTTCCACTATCTGCTTGGTCGATACTATAACTACTCAGGTTACACTACAGCTGCTCGAGTTGCACTTCAAGCTGTTGGCTCGGTCAACACTATAATGACTAAGTGGCACTAATTGACAAAAAGTCTTGTCATAAGGTCAAAAATATCCCCCTTAGGCATTAGTTGCCAAAAACACTTATCATAACAAAATCTGATCAAGCTATTGAGTCAAAACTCCCCCTTACCATGTGCTTGGGTACTTGCTTAGGTTTTGACAACTTCTCTATAGCTCGGTTACAATTGACTCTATTTTTTTATTTTTCAAAACTATTTTGATTTTGTGCTATGTATATCTTCCTCTACTATGTACATGTATTTCCTCATATATATATATATATATATATATATATATATATATATCCTATATTTTCTCCTTGTATATATACATATATTTCCTATCTTTCCCCCTTACTTTTGACACAAATACAAAAAAGCATAACTACAAGGTAATATGAAAATATGATAGGAAATGTACCTTCAAAATTTTAGAAAAAGTGTTGTCCCAATTATCTTGCAACACCTTCAGGATGTGCAACTCAATCTGAATCTCTGCTGACAAATCCATCATAAGCTCTGCAACTAAAAAGTTGTTTTCATGTATGAGTTTCTTTGTATGAACAATATGTTTCTGCATGACATCCATGTGTGGAAGGAGTTGGCTCTATATAGTTGTAAGGGATTCCCTTGTTCTTGCTTCTTCCCTTAGTAACTCTTCCTCCATATCAGTCAGATAATTGATCTTGTGCCAAACTTGAACTAGGATTGAGTGCCAACTGGTTTGCACATTCCTTCAAATTAGTGTCAATCTTTGTCAGCTTAGTCTTTATTTCCATGGTCAAGTTGAAACTATCACTCAACTTTACAAATAATGATACAACATTGTTCATTGTGGATTCTAGAGAGCTAATGAGAGTGCTTAGCTCTACTTGATCTATTATAATTTTACCTACAACATTCTCTAGAACCTTTTTCTCAGATTTCCTTTTTGCCTTCTACAGTAATTTCTCCTAACCATTAAGATCTATTTTGAGCTTGTGGACTATGTCAACAAGTTGGTCCATAATAGAGTCATTTTCATTGACTTCAATTTCTAGAGAATCAAGGAATATACCTTTGATATCTTCCAGTACTCTATTCATTTTCTTCTCAGCTCAGAGCTTTTGTTGCCTTTCTCTTTTCTTCCATAGTTCACCAAGTATATCCATTTTCTTGGCTATCAGGTTAGAAAGATCCCAATTAGGAATCACAATGTCTTCTTCAAGCTCAATTTCATTAGTGATTATTTCTTTACCCTTGACCTTGGGATGAGATGAAGGAATGATTTCTTAGCCTTTCCCATAATCATCCTTATCCTTTCCAACCTCATTTTTCTCCTCAGTATTGAGTTGGAATAAGGCATTCACATTCTTTGCACCAACTGTAGAATCTGTATCAACTATGGAGACATTCACAATATCCTTCTGTGACTTAGTTTTTCTTGGCCCAATAGTAGGTAGAGCCTGATGCTCTGTTCCTACTTGACTTGATGTAGATTCTATAGTCTTTTCCTTGCTCAAAGATATGAGTTTTTGAATGAGTGATTATGGCAGGGATGCCATCACTTCTACTACAATCTATTCAACATTACATTCTTCAATGGTCTGAACCTCAGGTAAATCTTCCTCTTTATCATGCATAAGAGGGTTTTTACTCTATTTTTCTATCTTATCTTCTTCCTTCATTTCAAAAATTGTCTTCCATATCTTTATTGTGGCCTGCACAACATCTTCTATTTTCTTGTTTAATATTTGAAAAGTCCTAAACCTTGGAGTGTGATTATTCTCATACTAATTCATAGCATTTTTTGCCTCTTTACTAGTTATAGTAGGCATGACTTGCTTCAAGGTTTCCATTCTAATTTCCTTTTCAATTTGTACTGCATTGTGCCAGTGAATTGGGATTGCCTTGAGAAGGTCTTCAGTCATATGGCTTTTCAACTCAGATGGATCATACTTCCATCTTGCCATTTTCTCCACTAATGCATCCTTAATCATCTTCTGCTCATCTTTAGTTTTGGTAGCATACTTTAATGATTTGAGAGATCTCATACCATTGCCTCCTTTCAGATCTTTAATCCTCTGCTCAAAGGTAGGTAGTGGCTTCTTGAATATGACTGTATCTTCTTCTTCATCTTCCTTAGGCAATTTTAGTTTTTTTTCTAGATCTAGTGAAAGCAGGGGTAGAGGCCTTAGGTTTTTTCTTGGGGGCTAGCCTCTTCTTCTTAGGAGGCTCTACTTCTACCTATTATTCTTCTTTCTTAGATTCATCATCTTCTATCTTTATGCCATCTCCTTTGCTTTCAGTGATTGAAGGAGGAGAGTCAGAAGACTTGCCATATTTATTTCCAATCTTCTCAATTCTCTTCCTTCCTCTCTTCAGGATTTTAGGAATCTCAATTTACAAAGATATTCTACCCTTTGCTTATTCATAGGTACCAAATTATAGTGCTTTAGTATCAACTGGCTCATCCACAAGAGCTTCAATGACATCTTTGTTATCATCTATGCTAGCCTCATATACAAGAGGATTCACCCATGCAACCCTAGGCTTGACTGCTTGAATGTATACTTTGTCATAGACAACTAGGAAACAAACATCATCTTTATACTCTTCTACCAATTGTTTAGGAATTATTAACCTATTCTACATCTTCTGTCTGAAATTCTCAAAGTATGCATCCATGGTGCTCTCAAAATTATCTCCTAATTCTGCTATGAATTCATTTATCTGATAAACTATGGGTCTATCCTTTTTCGATACAATTGTGCCTTTGGAAGGGAAAAACTTCTGAACATAAAATAATATGCATACCAAGATTGAACCAAACTTACATGGATTGGTCTTAGATGCCCGGATGCTCTCCATTTTTTTTCTCAATTGGATGAGCTGCAACTTGAAAAGGTCAAATAAAAGATTGTTCTTTACCACTTTGTTTGTCAAGTCCATAGCCTCACATGGTACACTGTTTGGTTGGCTAGAACTGTATATCTTGTGTGCAATCACATTAATACCAAACTTCAATTCCATCTCTGTGACTCCATTCAATTTCATGTCTCTTCCATTCCACTCGAAAAGAGTCTTCTTGACTAGGTCATCCTGGGGTAGGGTTTTGGTAGCCTTGGATTTGTCAAGCATTGGGTACCCTATCACATGGTGTACCATTGTCTTGGTGATCTTCAGTGGTTACTTTAACTAGAGATGCATGTCATGAACACGGCTCAGAACAAATCTTATCCATTTTATCTGGAAGTTTTGTGGCATATGTAAAATGTGGGTTAAACCCTTAACTTAAATTTATTTGTGTTCTAGCTTTAGATTTATGTCTACACGGAGTTTCTCATATGCTTGATTCATCTCCAGTGTGCCTAACTGTTGAATGGTTCAATGATAGAAAGCTCAAATATCGTTGATCAATAGTACCTTTAGAGGAATTTGGGAATGGGCTCCCATTGTATCTGTCTCTTCTAAAATCATAGGATAAAGTTTAAACTTTGGCGGTTTGCTGACAGAATTCCTTACCAACATCTTAGATCCCTTCTTAACCTTACTACTGGATGGAGATGCCATAATGCTTGGAGGATTGATAAAACTTCACTGCAACTAAGGCTTTCAAACAAATTCACTCTGCAATCATTGTAAGCTCTTAATCACTCTATAAACTATAAATAATAACTCTTCAACTCCACCATTTATGAAAAATTTCATCATAGATTATCATTAAATTCTCCATACTTGGTAGTTGTGACAACTTGGGTACTTCTCCCAGACTTTCTTGGAAGCTCAGCGAAAATTAACCTTTACATCTTCGAAACCATACAACCCAACTTAACTCAGTTAAGCCTAAGTAACTTAGATGTAACTGAGATCCAAACTTGGTTAGAACCTTAATGTGTCCTAGTGCATCAATATGGAGATTTGGACTTGCTAGCATATCTGGAACTGATGTATGATGGCTTGTATGCACAGTTCTAGTTTTTTCCTTGCATATTTATTCAGAGATGGTGGATCCACCCAACTCACTATTTTGGGTGCCATTCAATCCTTCATTGTTTTGGTCTGAATTCTCAGCAGACTTCCTTACCCACTGCTGACTCATCTGTGTTCTAATTTTAGAAACTTTTACTTTGCCTTTCTCAAAACAAGTATCCACTTTTTCTTTGTTCATGCAATTCTTGCTTAGATGACCAATTTGTTTACACATGTAACATCTCTTAGTAGGATTCCTTTTTCTAAGATGATTCTTTGCATAGTTTGCACCAATGTACCCATACTCACCACAATGACAACATCTACTCTGTGTGTTGTAATCCCAACCAAAAATTTCTTTAGCTAGTTGTTTGACAGGGTTCCATTTATTAGTTCTGCACTTGGAAGACTTGTGACCTTGTTTGTTACAATTGAAACAATTTCCTTGAAACTTAGGTTTCTCAGTGTATTCACTTGCCCTATGTCCATGTTTGTTGCATCTGTAGCATTTACCAATAAAATTTGACTTTACATTGCTCCAACACTTATTTTTTGTGTGCCCTAACTTACCACAATGATTACAAGTAGGTTTTTTTTCTTTTGAGCTCCTTGTTGTGAGGATTCGCCTTGTTCAGTATAACCTAATCCAATTTGTCCATGATGTTTGAATTGATTTTTCTCTATCAAATTATCCATTCTCATCTGTGAATTCATCATACTCTCATTGGTTTTCTTTTCAATGTTGAGATCATTCTGTAGTCTTTCATTTTCAGTCCTGAGATTGATAACTTCTTGATTTGAACTATTGAGTTGATTTATCATATCTGCTTGCTGAAGTGACAAATGATGGATTTCATTTTATTTTTCCTCTAATCTTGTACTTATCAATATTTTATCTTCTTTTGTCATTTCTCTATCATTTTCTACTTGGTTCTTTTGTTCCATGACTTCACATATTCTGACTGAATGAATTTCTTGTTCTCTCTTCAACTTTCTAACTTCTTCATGTAAATTGAGATTCTTTGCAAGTAGGTCTTCAATGGCTACATCAGCTTCTTCAGAACTTATTTCTTTTCATAAGTCTTCAATTCTTTCTTCTATATAATTTTGATCATTCATTTGTACTACTAAATCTTTTCTTCTTTTCAGGGAATGAGAGAGCTTCTCCTTGAGTTTTCTGATTTGATCCATGGTCACTTGTAGATCTATCTTTTCATTTTCAATGGCTTTCTCTAGTCTGTATGTTTCCATTGCCTCTAATCTTTTCTCAAGTTGTTAAACTTATGATAAGAGAACCTTTAGCTTTGATACCAATTGTTGGAAATATATTGAGGCTAGGTGACTGAGAGGGGGGTGAATCAGGAACCAATTAAACTTATTCTCTTTTATCCTTTAGTAGATTGGATAATCTAATTGCATGCATGAAATAGAAAATAAATAAACATCCACAACACTTGACACAATATTTGGTTACCCAGAAACCTTCCAAATAGAATGTAAAACTAGGGTGGGGATGGTACCCACAAGATTTAGTACTATAGTATAAATTTAGCCTGTTAAAGCTTACAATTGACCACTTCTAATGGCCTACCCTCTTAGGATAAATAAGGACTGTTAGGTCCACCTTGTGAAAGGATTTTTACAATACAATTAAGTATGAAACTCTGTTAGGAGATTTGAGAAGAACTGTTAAGTCCACCTGGTTAAAGGATTTTGCTGATACACCTGTTAGGATGAACCAGTAGATGATCTGCTATGCAAATCTGATTTTTGGAATGAGATCCTTTGATATAATACTAATCACCTGAATGTGATAGATGAGTCTCTATCATTCCTTTATACTATTGTAGCCTTCTAATCAATCTGCCACTTCATATTCGCATATCCATACTTTGCTATTACTACTTCACTTACACACATTTGGATAAATAAATTATCTTACATATATATATTATCCAAAAAAATACCTTCATAAGTCGGCTTCCATAATATAAATTAATATCCAACAATAACAACTAAGTCATCCCAATATTAATACTCGGATCCAGTAATCCACTGGGGTGATATACTAACACTCGGGCAATATGCTAACACTCAGGCGACATAGTAAACTACCAATCTCTAGCACTTGGGCTACATAGGGTACTCGGGTCACATTTATCACTCAGAGATGGTATGCAACTTGGGTAATACTAGTGACTCGGGTGATATTGATTTCTATTATCTTCTCAGTTGACACTGTAACTGCTCAGGTTACACTACAGCTTCTCGGTTTTCACTTCAAGTTGTTGGCTTGGTCAACACTACAATGACTAAGTGTTTTGGCACTAATTGACAACAAGTCTTTCCATAAGGTCAACAAGTACTTCTCTTCTTTCTCTTCATTTATCTTCTCCAAGGACTCATAGTGATTGTCAAAGTCATCCAATAATTTTTTTGAGTTCTCTACACTCTCCTTTGATTGGAAATAAAAGGGTATAGGTAGGAATTTTTTGATAGTATCAACTGCTCTTTCCATTATCCTTGTCTTCTTTTCACCTTTCTGATTAGATCTCTCTTTCATTTTAGAAAATGTGATGAAGGATAGCTTCATCAACTCATCTTCATCCATACTCTCAACATTAGTTTTTCAGAGACTTATCTCCACTTGTGAACAATAAAGATGAATAAACAAATGCATGATTTTCATGTTTCCCTTCAACTTTAATCATTGTTTCCTTCACTGCTTCAACTTTTCTCACTTTTTTTTCTTCTTTCTCTTCTATTTTTGGAAAAACGCTTCCTTCTATGTTGGTATCCTTCTCAAAAGGATCACTATCATCTTGTGAGGTGTCTAAAGATACGGGAACACCATAAACAAAGAAGTTTGGTTTCTTCACAGTACTCACAAATTCACTAGTGTCTTTGCCTATTGATTTATCAAGACTTATCTCAGTCATCCTTGATGACACACCTCTTTCAATAGTTTTAATATTAGTAGCCTTTGGTGGTGAGACCTTCTCAGGTTTAGTATCCATCATAACCGTATCCATAACCTAATGTGTTTCCTTAATCACTTCATCATATCTTCTCCCCATTATCTTTACCAATATTGACTTAGTTCTCAGCAAAGGTTTTAAATATTTTAATATCTTTTCCATTTCTTTGATTGAAACAATAGGTAACATATTTTCAATTGTGTTTATTCTGATTGCTTCACCTTCTATCTATGCTAATTCTTTCCTTATTTCCAATTTCTCATAAATTTCTTCAGCTATACTGCCTTCAACTTCTAACAAGTTCTTAAAAGCAAGAAAATGATTTATTACCATGTCTTCAATCAAAATTTTATCAGATGCATCATACCTCTCATAGTATCTAATTAATAAGATAAGCTTTCCCTGCTCAACTATTCTCTTCTCTAGTATTTTCATATTAGGTTTCCAGAGTTGTTTCATATTAGTTCTCTTCTCTTTTACTTTATTTTCTTCTCCTTTCTTCTCTTCTACCTTCTTCTCTTCTACTTCCTTCTCGGCAATTCCATAAGTTTCTCTTTTTTCAATGTTCTCTTTAGTGGTGTAGGTGTAGTCTCAAATATATCAATCAAAGTACAGGGTGGACTGGTTACCTTCTCAACTTCTAGAATTGGAAGGGTTGCAGGAGCAGTGCTCGCCAACCCAGAAGCTCTTTCTTTCATCTTCCTTCTTAACTCGTTCATCTCCTCTCTTTTTATACCAGCCTTGGTTGCTAGATCATCTATCAAGTTTTCTACCTCTTCCTTATACCTCTATGTTGTTCTTCCCTTATCTTTGCTGACTCATCTTCATAGGTACCCCATCTTTATTCGGATGGATCAATTTTTGAGGATAGAATGTGTTCAAATTGCATAGTTAGGACCTCAGAATTGACTTCATATCTTAGAGGATAACACCACTTCTTCCTAGGTTGTACAACCTCAAAGAAAACACAATCAATTTCAACCATGAAAAAAATTGAATCTTTGTACTTTTCTACCAATGCCTCAGGAATCCTCTCTCTTTCCTTCCTTTATCTCTCCAAGATTTTGATCATTGCAAATAACTCACCATCAACCCATGTGCTATTTTTTCTTCTATAGCTTTGTTTGATCTGTATTCTAGTGGGTTCATTATCCTTCCAAGCTCTAGGGTGCATACCAAGGAATTTATGCATAATATAAATATACATGTGTATTAATAGAGACCCAAACATGAATGCCTTTGATTTATCCTTCTTGATTTTCCTCACATTCTCCAAGAACTGTTGTGCAAGTACTTCGCAAAGGTTAAACTTAAAATTTTCCTTAACCATTTTATAAGCCATCAAAATCACTCCTGCTGATATTGAATTAGGATGGCTAGTGTAATGAATTTTACATCCTAGAATCATTGAAATCAATCTAACATCTTTCTTAAATATACCATTAATTGTCATCTCTCTCTTATCCCATCATGACTATGTTAGGGTTTCCACCATTTTCTTTGTGTTGTTGTCTACAACAGGGATAACACCAGAGTTATCCAAACCTTTTATACCATGAATTAAGTCACTGCAAATCTTCACAGGCTGATCTCCAAGACAAATTAACTGATCATCAACTCTACTTAGAATGATCTTAATCCATTCCTCTTTGTCAAATTCGTAAATTTCATTCATCCACATAATACTAATGTTCTCAAGATGTGTGAACTCATCTTTCATCTTTCCATCTACTCTAATCATGTCTTTCATCTCTTTATAGATCTCATAGTCTCCCAAAGACTCATACTTACAATTAATGTAAGCCCTAATGTCTTTGACATGTAGAACACAGTAGGGTGTTTGCAAAAATGCACCTTTTGGATCACCCTTAGTTGATTTGTATGGGTGTTTCTTAAACTTATATCTAGGCATTTTAGCGACATAAAAAATCAGTGGCGTATCCATAACCAAAGCTTTGAAAAAGATCTAAATACCTTTTATCTATTGATTTGTGAATTTCTGCTTCGATCAAACTCTCAACGCACTTTCTTATTTTCTTATTTTTCTCTAAACTATGTTCTCCTTAGGCTCTGTTCTTTAAATGATGTATAACAAGTTCTTTTAATTGACCGTATACTTCATTATGTAAAGAAATGACACAGTTTACAATAAACTAATCTCTACACATAATCCAATTGATTTTCAATCTAGTGATCACGGTATAAATATTTGTAAAACCATGTGATCATGGATATATGTTCCACAACATTTCTACATACTCTCACTAAGCTTGCAAGAGCTTACTCCTCATAATCAGGGGCTGGATAGATTTCTGATGTTTTCTTCCAATGCTCCCCCTAAGGCCATGGTTGCACATCTATGTTGATGTAGCAATGTTAGAGTAAGGAGAAGGCTCAGTAGTATCTATTGACTCTCCCTGAACTAATACCTCACTTGTTTCTTTACCCTTCCATACCTTACCACTGTTTTCATCTTTTGGTTTTCAAAAATGACTCTTGAATTAATTTGTATATGCTGCAAGACTCTTACCAGTATCATTAATGTTCTTCTTTATAACCATAGGTGTTCATTCTCTTCTGTTATCAATTCCATTATATCTGCAAAACTTTTCAATGTGTCCTGGATTGTTATATTTGTAGCATGTAGGATGTGGTCTATTCTGATTAACCTGAAACTTACAATACTTTTCAATGTGCCCAAAGTTATTGTATTTGTAACATGTTATCTTTTTTTTTTTCTTTCCTAATGTAATCTTGTTTGATTCTTGACTGATCAGGTTTCCTGCATTCTTCTTTCTTGCGTCCATATACATGACAATTGTTGCAATAGCCATCAAAAGATCTGTAAGGAATTTTAATTTTGCAGTCTCTCTTCATGTGTCCAATCTTGTTACATATAAATCATCTACCTCTAAAAGCTCTGATCTGATCTTTAGTTTCTTCAAGATTAGGTCTTTCTCCATCAGTCATGTCTCCTTTAGGTTTTTGTCTAGCTATCTCTTTGTTCATTGATCAAGTCACTGCTCATGTGAAGTTTCCCAAAAAAAATTTAGCCTCAACAAGTTCACCTTTTATGACTTGATTATATTTCTCTAATTCCAAATACTTGTTCTTGTAATGATCAAGTTCAATCTTCATTTGTCCCATCTAAATATTAGCATCTTTTAAGGTTTCTTCAATTTTGTTTCTAGCATCCTTTTTCATGTTGAATCTCATTAGCCATCTGAAGGGAAGTAGTTTCATGATTAAGCTTCAAAGTATCTTTCTCTTGTTCAAGCGATTTTATCTAATCTGAAGTATCATTGTCTAAATCCTCTTTTATCTTATCCATAATATTTTGTCTCTAACTTCTAAAAAGTTCAAGTTGTTCTTTTAGTTTCTTGATGAATCCCTCTGCTCCTCTTAATTTTAATTTTAAGTCACCATTCTCTTCTTTAGCCGCATCAAGGTCTTCAAGTGTTGCTTCAAATTTTTCCTCCAAACTTTCAAAATCCATCTTGATCTCCCTTAAGCTACTAATCTTTCTCTCCAAGGGCTAAAAGCTCTTATGTCAATTGTTAGAATTAAGTAAGACTGAGAGGGGGGTGGAATTAGTATTACAACACTTTAAACATGAACTTAATAAATTCCAACTTAACTAGATAAATACTTAAATGAAAAGAACATAAACACAAAACACACAAGTCATAACACCATAAATTTGTTGTCGAGGAAACCCTGGCCAAGGAAAAACCCCAGTGGGGATGTTACCCACAAATATGCACTAAAATTATTGTGTCCCTATTAGGAGACCTCTCCCTATTAGGACCTGAATATTACATTACCACATTTCATTGTTAGAGGAATATAAAACCCTTTTAAAGGTATACTGAGCTCACTACTCATACAATCAGAAATATGATTCTGTTACAATGCTTTATCAAGAATGAACAATACAAGCATCTGTTATGCTTAGGTAGTTCTATTTGTAGCTTGCATCACCATCTATCTAAATCTTACATATTCATTCATATGTTGTCATTGTAACCACCCTAATTTGGTCTGCTTTAACCATAGACCCCATTTTCCCTAAGTGTGATCATACCCCTAATTATGTCAAGACAATTCTTCAATTTATTGGCATAATTCATTTAATCTCCTAAGTGGTTTTAATCACTAAATCAAATTAATTGCCTTAGCCAATTAAATCAAAACAATTCAATTCAATTAAAACAATTCTAAACATGGCTAAAGTAATTAATAAAAGGAATTAAATAAATCCTCAAATTACATTCCTATTTACAAAAGACAAATTCAATTCCCTAACCAATGGGAGTGAAATCACTTGGATCACCTCACATGGATCACCAAAGATTCAATCTCCACCTCTCTTCCACTTTCAATCTCAACCTCTCATTCACTTAATTCTTCTATAAATAGAATGAATTTTAAGCTCAATGGGCCCCTAATTTTAGAAGTAAACTTATGATGCTTGCATTCTTAGAAATATTAATGCATTTTAGATCAAATCTCATTTGCATTACTATAATCTTAAATTCTAGAACTAAAAAGAATAATTTATTGAGCATTTAGGCTTGTTTTCAATTGAATCTTTGATTCTAGGATGTATATGTCACTAAATAATGCATAATCTAAGGGAAATTATTGTATTCTTCACACTCCTCTTAAATAGGAAGCAATAAGTCAGTTTTAGTGTTTGTTCTTATGGATTATTCTATGTTTTGCACTAATATAATGACTTATTGAAGTGTTGTGTTACAGCTTGCAGGAACCACAAAATACACACACATTTCTAGCACCCACCGTGGGGTAGAATCTTGGATTTTACCTCACTTTATCATTCATTTTGAGCTAATTTATCTTCTCTATTTGCAAGTACAGAGTCACATTTTTTTATCAAGGCTCATTTTAGGGAAATTGCATCGCATCTCAGAAAATGCATCGCATTCCGAATATCAGGGCTCATATCGGGTGATTCTTTTATCGCATATGGTAAAGCATCACTTCTGGTAAATCATGGGTCGCATTCAGGAAATGTAGTTGCATTGAATAAAGGCAATCGCAGTCAGGAAAAATAGGATCGCATTTCGTTGTTTGACTTGGATTTTTCTTTTCTAACCACTAATCTTTTCATTTGATTTTCCTTTGTTTGTTAAACAACCTAATATTTGTTTGCAGATTGTTGTCTTAAACCCTTTTTTCTCAAAAAGGATAGAAAAGGGATTGTTAACTTGAGGTTTGAAAGTTTTAATAGATTAACTTGTTCTTAAATTCTTCAAAGTTTCAAATTTAAAACACATTTTCTAATCATTTGTTAAATCAATCAAATTAGTATGCTCTTTTCCTTCAAGGAAAATCAAAAAAACAAAAGTTGATTTAAAACTTGAGAGGAATTTGGAGTAAATGAACAAGGCAAACAAACTCATTGTTTAATTCATTTTGGCAAAGTAATTGAACAAGGAAAATCATTAAACTTTGTGGGACTAATTGAAAAAGATTCACGGTTTAAATTTCCATTTGGATAAGCAATTGAACAACACAAGTCACCTAAATTTTATGGAAAAAAAGAACCTCATTGTCTAAATTTGGGATTTCTAATTGAACAAGCAAAGCATTAAATATTATGGTCAAATAAAAAATAAACTTTTCTTTCAATTACGTGTGTTTCATTAACTTGGAATATATAAATCAAACTTAAACTTGCTTTTCAGTCTCACTAGAGGATTTTCTCTTCCTTCCAAGTGGGGGAATCAAAAACTTGATATGGGGATTAAGTTGTGAGTGAAGTGGTTTGAGGGAATGAACAAGTGACTAAAGTGTTTTGGGAGAAAACTGCATGGACTAGGAGAGTATTCTCTCCTTCTTTCGAAGAATCAGAAATCTATAAATCCTAAGCTCACCAATCCTTTGTATGCTTATTAAACATTAGAAGGCCTGTCAGTTGAGGAAAAAATATCCCAGGAATGACCCAAGTGAGGAAAGGTTTTACGCCAACCCTTCCAACTCACTATAAATAATTTCTTCCTTGTAGGCCAAAGCCTTGGAAGATGGAATCAGTTTTGTTCTTGAAATTTTGACATCATTCCTTGAACATCCTTGGGTATGTGTAGAGTGGAGCCGCTTGAATCTTGCTTGTGAGACTACACATATTTGAGTACTCATAGGGCTATATGCCTCAATTTTTCCTTGTGTAATTCTATGGGAGATAGTTTCGAATGGATTGCCCCATCATAAACAACAATTTTTAGTCAAACTACCTGATTCATCCCCGAAAGGGTGATAATCTTTGTGCAAGGCAAATAGTAATTTCCCAAAGATACTCATCATTTTTTTCCCTCACTTCTGTTTGGATTCGGATAATATGGCATCATGACTAGAGCCATTGCATGCTTTGTGATGGTCATAATATGATTAGCATTTAAGTGTGTACCTAACTCTACAAGAAAATATTTTCATCCTCTACTTAGAAAATAAGGAGTAAGGATGTGTTTCATCACCTCTAACAATGCAAAAAAGTTTGATGTGATTGAAATCTCATTAAAAATATAAAACATTCAAAAAAGCAAAAAAATTCAATCCTATGACTACATACTGTACTTTTCACTCACTGGAAAGTCTCAAAAACAACCTACTATCAGATAAATTTGCACCAATTCCAAGATAAATCAGGCAAAAACTTGACAGAACATCAGAGTGTTGCCTTTAGTCTTTCCTGGCTCGCATCTAGCTATGAAAAGTCGCATTTAGAGTGTTAGCTCACATCTGGTCATTCTTGTATCTCTTTCAGGGACAAATCTTGCATCCAGGATACTTAGGCTCGCATCTAGTTTATCATAAGGTCACATTGGGAGTGTCACATCCAAAACAGTGAGCAATTACACACTTGTCTCTCAGAGAAAATCATTTTATTTTGGTACCCTTTTGACTCATTAGTCTGACCCTGTTGCTTTTTCTAGTCTCTCTGTAGTTGTTTCAAAAAAAAATTTAATTCTACCTTGCATGTCATTTTGGACTCTTAGCATTTGTCTCAAAACATGTGGTCTATTCACTCTCAAAAACAACTTGATTCCCAACTCATTATCAGGGCATTCTAACCCTTTGATGTTGGAGTCATTTACTTCCATCAAACAAATAAACAATCCTTACAATTTGGACAGACTTTCTTGAACAAATTGAAACTTCACTTGACACTATTGGGAAACTTTGGACATAGTTGAGAATCAACTTCATGGTTAACACAAGATGTAACAAGTATCTTGCTGATGAATCAGAAGTACCTCCTAAATTGCTATATTTTCAAAAAGGATAAACATATCGCAATCCTCTATTTGACACGGAATCACCCGCACCTGCAATAGAAGCTCCTATGAATAAATGGGCTATAGCCTTTGAGGAATACAACAATGACATGAACTGAAGACACGAAGACTCTAGTAGTGAAGAAGAAATTCACATCAATCATCCTTTGTTTAACTCAGAAAGTCATGGAGATAGACCCGAGGAAGAGTACAATAGATTCAAACAAAGTAGGAAATTTCAAAGAACCTTAGAAAAGATAATTGGTAAAGACAAAGAGAAATATTTTCTACATCTATCATACATTGGAGTGAAGCTACCTAAAGATTATGATGTAGAAAGACTAAAGGAAAAAGAGATTCCAACTCCTATCTCTATTCTCACCAAACAACTAACCTTGATGCAAGCTGAACTTGCAACACTAAAACAAGAGAAGGTTAAACACAAAACAAAATACTCTTTGGACTTCATTTTTATATTTCCTTTTGATAAGAGTATTACCATGGTTCCATTTCCTCCCAACATGAAAAGGCCTAAACATGACAAGTATAAGGGAGAGATTGATCCACATGACCATGTAAGAGATTTTTGTGCTCTAAGCATAGAATACATGCATGAACCAACATACCTAATGAGGTTATTTCTAGGAAGTCAAGGAAGAAATGCTATGAAGTGGTTCCCCAAACTCACACCTAAGGTGAAAACTTTTGAGGAGTTGATACAATGTTTTGTCCAACACTACTCCTACAATATAAAACACTATGTAACCATGATGGATTTGTGTAACACAAATTAAAGATGGGTGAATCCTTTACACACTTTTTACAAAGGTGGAGGAAAATATTTGTGACATATTCAAGAGATATCCCTAAATCAGAAAAGATGGAAATCTACATAAACAACTTGATACCTGAATTGAACTATGTGTTACAAATGCAAGATTCACCTAGATTTGATAGAGTGATTAAAAATGCCATCTGTATTGAAGAGGTCATGGTTAAGAAAGAAGAAATCACTCTTCAAAGTGATAATAAATCTACCAATTACAACAACAAGCCTAAGTGGTCAAAACAAAACAAGAATGTTGTTAACGATGGAGTGGTAGATGCACCTAATGTTACTCCTAAACCAGCAGTGTTCAACTTGATGAACAACATGCAAGCAAACAAGGAAGCTAAGGTTACAACCACAATACCTAAACAAAAAAATGACAACAACAAGAGTATACCTTGGGCTTCTAAACCTCAACAAACATTCACTCCTTTGGGAGAACCTCTTGAGACTATTTTGAAGACACTCTTGGACAAAAAAGTTCTTACGATTCCCGATTCAAAACAATGGGAACCAGTGGTCAAACCAAAATGGTGGGATGATAACTCCTATTGTGTATTTCACAAAAATAAGGGACATAAAACCAATAATTGTGTGAAGCTTAAACATGTTATACAAGACCTCATTAAAGGAGGAAAGATCAAAGTGGAAGGACACACCACTAATGAATACCATACAGCATTCAACAAACTATTTCCTAATTATGAGAAAGGGGAAGCTTCTAAGGGAAATGAAGTAAATTACACCTACTCTAATAACAATAATGTGATCAACATTTTGGACATAAAATATGAATCAATCAATGTGATCACTATTAAAGGTGCAAAAGACACATCTACACAATCGAATGTGGTGACTCAAAGTCAAGCACAAGTCACAATCAAAGGAGCTAGTTCCTCATCAAAACCAGCAACACCTTCCAAGGTACCTATTGTCACTATTCTCAAACCAACATCAAGACAAATAGTTACCATTCCTATAGAAAACTATAACTTGGTGGATCAATTGCAATGAACCTCTGCTCAAATTTCTATCTTTGAGTTACTTAAAATCCCCTTAGTGCATAGGTAAGTTATTGAACAAGCCCTGCATTCTGTAAATGTGCCGAAAGAAATTGATGTAGACAAATTCCAAGTAATGCTTAATCATATCTCATCACCACACTATCTCTATTTTTTAGAAGAATATGACAATTCATTGACACATCCGCATAATCAACCTATACACATTTAAGTCCTAATTCACAAATCCAATGTTAGACGTGTATTGATAGATGGAGGCGCAGGGTTGAACATTTGTACTCTCAATCTAATCAATAAGTTGGGTCTCTCAAAACAAACCATTAACTCAAGAATTAAGATCACTATCAAAGCTTACGATGAAGAAGAAAGATCCTCTAAAGGCCTCATTGTTCTACCAATCAGAGTTGGACCAGTTGAAAGAAATGTGATATATCAAGTTCTAGATCTACCCTTGGCTTAAAACATACTATTAGGGAGACATTGGATCCATAAAATGCAAGTGGTATCCTCAAGTTACCACCAATGTATCAAATTCCCACATAATGGGGTCGAAGTAACAATTCCTGCAGATGCCAGTTACACTTACAATAATGTTAAAGCAAATAGTATGGTCCCTCATAAAAAGGAAGTTCCAAAATACAATATACCTAAAACTACTAAAGACATGGTTATGAGAAGCTTTGGAAGGACCTTAAAACTTGAAGAAACTAGTATGGGAGAGTACAAGCTAGACATGACCCCATTATTGACAAGACTTACAGTGTCTCCAAGATCTTATGGAAAACCTTCCTCATATTTCACACCCACTACATTAAAAGAACCATAAATTCACAAAGCAATTGGTATGGTTAAAGAATCTACCTCCCAAGAGGATGAAAAAGAAGAAAAAAAATTCTTGGCTTGGCTTTACAAAGGAGAACCAAAAGAAAATGAGGTAAAACATGTGGAGATATCCCCAGAAAAGTATGGTAAAGGATATGACCTTCTCAAAAAAATGAGATATAAAGGAAAAGGACCTTTATGAGACAAAGGAAAGGGACTTTTTGAACCTATACACATCGAATTCAGAAATACCAAAGACAAAACAGGACTAGGTTTGAACAACAAAACTGAAAAAACCCTACTTCAAGAGATGGTCCAATCTTTGATGAAGATAAAATAGTAGAACTTGAACCATGGACATCATATAAGAGACTATTACACATTGGTACTGAGAATCCCAAATATCAAGGAGAGACATATGTGCCAAATTTTTCTCAACAAGAGGCTCATGTTCCTTTAATATCACAAACTATTATTCCAAAAGAAGAGGACACGACAAAAAAATTTCTAGAAGTCGTATTACTAGAAGAGGTTCCTGAAGAGCTACCCCAACAACAAAATTTACATCCTAACTGGGGGTTGTTGGTCACAATTGCACATGTCCTAGATTTACCACACTTTGATCTACAAGTGGCTAATAGGGTACATCAAGTAACTATTATTGAGTTTCTAAACAGATCAGATGATGAAATGATAGACTCACATGATTATGAATGGATGTCCTATATGATGCTACCATGGACATTGAAGTAGATGTGATCCATAAATTTTCACCGATGTTTCAAAGAGGAGAGATTTCTAACACTCCCCCTAATATTTCTATTTTTCCAGAGCCAGATGAGATACCATTGCCTAGAATTATTGATGGTGAAACTGGTCTTTTACTAGGTCTAGAGGATATTATGAGAATAAAAACAATGAGTTCTTTATTGGTGAGAGAAGAAGAAGAGCACTCAACTGATGAGTTGCTAGAGTTGGGTTTGCATATTACTAACAATGACCCTATTAATGACGATTTAACTCTTGATGATCTAAACGCTGTAGAAGTTGACTTAACAGAACATATCTTGTCAATTAATAGTTTTGATGTTGACACAATGTTGTCCTCATTGGACTCTGATTCATTATCCATGATAAACCCTAGCCTAATTGATTGGGATAATTCAGACCCTACACCTATCATGAACTTTCCTAATGACTATAATTTGGCTTGCTACCTAAATGCTTGTGAACCCTATCCTTCTTCCACCAATGCAAGGAGCATGAACATGTCAGAGGAGGATATCAAGTTTCTCAATCACAAATTGAAAAATAAAAAGAAGAAAAGAACTTATGGTGAAAACCACATTGTGGCAGTGTCAGATTCTAAAAAAGTAAAAATAAAAGACGTATCTGATGGTGAACACCTCTTAGGGGTGCCAAAAGATGAGATTCTTGATATCCTCCCCAAGCACTTTCAAGAAATATCTTCAGTTCTGATAGAACCAACACAATTGGTTAACTTGGGAATAGTTGAAGTGAAAGAATTGATCAAACTCAATTCTACACAACCCAAGAAGAACCTGTTAGCCAATAACCTGTTACAAGAGAAGAAAAATGGAGATAGAAGAAAAGTGCTCTCAAATGTAAAAGATGCATAAGCAATAATGAAAAATTACAAAGCTCAACCTTATAAAAGGTGAGATAGAAACCCTAAAGGGAAAAGCTAGGTTGCACATTATTAATTAATAATTAATTAATAATGCACCTAAATGAAGCTTAAGTAACTAGAGTAATAGGAACTTATATAATTAAATCAATATGATTTAATTAATAAGCATAAAGTAATAATACTCTAACACCCCCCTTAAGCTAAACGCAGGGAGAAAGCTGACCTAGCAAAACTATGAAAGCAAGAAATGGGTCCCGGCAACAAGGCCTGATCAGGTACCCAGTACAAGGAAATCTTTGTAAATCAAAGACAAAGGAGAAAACCCAGTGGGAAAAACTCCTGTCCAAAAAGAGATATAAAAGCAAGCAAAGACAAGAAGAATGACTTCAAGAGACTCTCTCAAAGCCATAAGTTCAATGTGTGCTGCCAACCCCCCCGTGAGAGAGGGTCGAGGCTCCAAAGCCCCCCTGGAATGAAAGAACCCTTGGATCAATGAACAAACCACTGTGACTCCAATATAGAGGAGTGAAAGTTAGTGGACACTGTCGAGGGAACCTCAAAATATGAGGTGTCACTGGAAGGCCGAGCTGATGCTCAAAGGAGTAGACATGAGGATCCTATAAGGGAATCCCCAATGTAAGTGGTATGACAGGTGTGCTGACATTGTCATCAAAGAGGAGATGAATGTCCTATGTAGAGTCCTCAACAATTGCACCTAGTGGCTTGATGAATGGAGCTGGAGGGTCAAGCAGTGCTGAAGAAGAATCCTACTGAAGAGAAAAGTATGCCTCATGATGTGGTGTGGCAGTCACAACACTAGTCTCAGAAACAACACAAAGGTTCAAGCGACCTGACTACACCTCATGATGCTCTCTTGAAAGAGGAGAGCTGTGCTCTGAAAATGGAGATGGTGGACCAAAGTGAGAGAAGGTGTAGAGATGGGTGGAATGATCAACTATCCCTGTAGCAATAATGCCTCCTGTTGCACTATCCCCGATGAAGGCTGAATCTGCCATGAACTCAACTGTCTTCCCTGACCCACTGTGTGTAATCTGATAAATCAAGAGAAGGTTTGCAGATAGAGATGGAACATACAATACATCATTGAATGTGCCATCCTGAATGCTGACCGAACCTATCCTGCAGACTGTCTGTACAGTGTTATTCCCCATGAGAATATGAGGAATAGGAGAAGCCTCAAAAGAAGAGAACAAATCCTGAGAAGATGCCATATGGTGAGAAGCACCTAAATCCAATATCCAAGGGACCTGTGAAGGGGATGCAACAGATGCTTGTAATGCATGACCCTGTCCAAATGTCAAAGATGTGGAAGAAGACTGAAAATTAAACCCCTATGAGCTAGAAGAGGATGGAGAGGAAACATTGCTCTTCTGAAGAAGAGCTTGTAAATCTGCAATCTATTTTTCATAGCCATCGAATCTCTTCTAAAAATAAGTTGACTCATCATGAGCTCCCTTCTGACAATAAAAACATGTGGAGTTCTAAGTCTTCTATTTCTCCTTCTTAGAAGAAGATGGTGGGCCAGTAGAGTGCTGAGAAGAGGAATCAGATATCTACTTTGGCTTTGGCTTCTGTGTATCCTGAGATGACTTGGCAAGAAATGCTTGTGACTATGAACCTGTAAGAGAATCCATCTGACTAATCTTGGACTGCTCACGAGTTAACCTATCACAAAAGGTCTCAAAAGAGGGCATAACATGACATACACCCAGTGCATCCATAGTGGAGTAGAAGGTAGAAGTGAAAATCTGATAAGGGCCACGAAGCTTTGAGAGTATCAAAAAGATACACTCATCATCTGACTTCGTCTTGCCAGCAACCTATAAAATAGAACGAAGAGACTTGAACTTCATCAAGAAGTCCTCAATGTTGGTGAATGATTCAGGTAACAAGGAGGTGAACTCTGCATCTATCTGGAGAATCTTGAACTGATTCATGGTGCCAAACAAGGTGGAAAACTTGTCCCACATAACCTTGGGTGTGGTCAGACCATCCAGGTGGAACAACAACCCATCTAAAATATTTATGGCAATGAGGCCCATTGCCTCATCCATCATATTTCTGTGCATAAGAGCCTCATAAGGCCTTTGAAGAACTGGCTGAACTATATCCAGGTAGGACCATAAACCTCATGACATGAGGAGTCTGGTCATTTATGGCTTCCACACATGGTAATTGTGTGGAGTGAGAAGCTTAACAGATGTTGTGTCTGCCATAGTGCCCTGTGCTTTGACTAACTTTTGAATTATGTTTTCTTTTAGAACTAGATAGAAGATGCAGAAGGGGTTTTGTTTTATGTGATACAATGTTTTTTTTTTCTGAGATAAATGATAGAAAAGCAAGAAAGAACACCCCACACAATCGATAAAACCCAATTCCAGTACAATTTCAAAAGTTTGAAAGAAAGAAAGAGCAAGAAATGCTTTAGAGTGTAAATTTGTGTACCTTGACTTTGAAGCTCAAAAATGGCATCAAAATGGAAGAATCGAGAAATTAAACCTGTACCAATGCGACAGGCTCGGAAAGACCTTTTCGTCGATATATGATATGTTGAATTTTAAGTCTGTATGAGCCTTGTAGGACCAAAAAAGCACAAGTACCCCCAAAATGCAAGGTCACTGGAAAAACACAGTCCCAGCAAAAAATTTGACGTTCAAACACCTGTCACTGTCCATGAGAAAAAAATTGACAGCTGTTGGAAGGCACGCTAGAAAAAAATTTCTGACCACCGAAAAAGGGAATTTTCACCGAAAAATTTGAAAACCTGCCGGAAAAATATTTTTTGGTTGCTGATGTCATTGATGATGTCAGCCTTGCATAGGAGGTGGCAGGCCAGTGGCTGGCTGGTGGCGCTGCGGTGGCCAGTGGCTGGCTAATGGCGTTGTGGCGGCCAGTGGGCGGCTCCGCTACAGAGCACCATCGGTGGCACTGCGGCGGCCGGTGGGCGGCGCGCCGATGGGTGGGTCAGGCGTGGGCTGTGTCGGGCTAGGTGGAGGTAGTGCCAGGGTGGCGTAGTGGCAGCATGCCCTGGTTACTTAAAAAACTTGCATTTTTTAAATTTTTTTGAGTTTTCATCTCAAAAATCGTGTTCGTACGGCCCTAGAAGGCCAAAAAAAAATTTCCAGATGCTCTGGTGTCCAAATTAGACATGTTTAATATGAATCCTAGGGTTTTTGGGCCTTCCAGACTCAATCGTGAGGTCAATTTTGGTCTAAAATACTCCAAAAAATAGAGACCCCCCAGAACCAATAAACAAAAAACTCTAGAAATCAGAAACCCTTCAAGCTCCAAAAACCTTCAAATCAGGAACAAGCAGCCACAGATCTAAGCTCTGATACCATGAAAGAATTGATCAAACTCAATTCTACACAACCCAAGAAGAACCTATTAGCCAATAACCTGTTACAAGAGAAGAAAAATGGAGACAAAAGAAAAGTTCTCTCAAATGTAAAAGATGCATAAGCAATAATGAAAAAGTACAAAGCTCAACCTTATAAAAGGTGAGATAGAAGCCCTAAAGGGAAAAGCTAGGTTGCACATTATTAATTAATAATGCACCTAAATGAAGCTTAAGTAACTAGAGTAATAGGAACTTATATAACTAAATCAATATGATTTAATTAATAAGCATAAAGTAATAATACTCAAACATGAAGTTCCTCAATTTGTTCACTTAGCACAATCCTTATCAAAAGAGGAGAAGATACAATTCACTGAGTTCCTGAAATAGAAAAAGATCAAATTTGCATGGTCTTACACAGATATGCTTGGACTAGATCCTGAATTAATAATGCACCATTTATCTATAGCTCCTAGGATCAAACCTGTGAAACATAAACTAAGAAAGATGCATCCTCATGTTGCATTACTGGTGAAAGCAGAGCTATAAAATTTACTGAAAGTTGGATTCATAAGAGTCATCGCTTATGCAGGATGGATTTCTAATGTAGTTCGAGTATCCAAAACAGATAAATCTATCAGGATCTACATAGACTTTAGGGACTTAAAAAAATCATTTCCTAAAGATGATTTTCCATTGCCAAACATTGATATGATCATAGATCTAACAGTGGGCTATCAAATGTACTTATTAATGGATGGTTTCTCGAGTTATAACCAGATCAAAATTTCTCCTGAAGACCAAGAGAAGACCGCATTTACATGCGCATGGAGAAATTTCTGCTGGAACATTATGTCATTTGGATTAAAGATTGCAGGTACTACATACCAAAGATCCATGGCTACCATATTCCATGACATGATACATAAAAACATGGAGTATTACGTGGATGATACCTTAACTAAATCAAAAGAAAGGACTACTCATATTGAAGACCTGTGGAAGATATTAGATCACATGGAGCAATTTCAACTTAGGCTTAATCCAAAGAAATGTGCCTTTGGAGTTCAATCAGGAAAGTTTCTAAGGTTTATTGTATCAACCAAAGGAATTGAGGTTGACCCTAAAAAAGTTAAAGCTATACTAGAAATGAATCCTCCATGCAACATTATTCAAATGAGGACATTACAAGGAAGAATCCAGTCAATCAAGAGGTTCATGTCACAACTTGCAAACAGAGCACAACCTTTTACTAAATTTCTACATAAGGGTGTTACCATCAAATGGGATGAACATTGTAAAAATAAATTCAAAGAACTAAAAGAGTACTTGGCTACTCCTCCCATTCTTATGGCACCTATTCATGGAAATCCATTACTCCTATACATTTTAGCTATGGCTACATCGCTGGGAGTATTGCTGGCTCAAGAATAGGAAACTAAGAAAGAAAGAGCAATTTACTATATCAGCATATTGCTATCACATACAGTAAAGCTCATTGCAAAGATAGATCTTTTGAAATATCTCTTAAGTAAGACAACATTAACAGGAAGTCTAGAAAAGTGGGTCCTGACTATGAGCAAATTTGATATAGAGTATGTGGATAGAAGGGCTATTAAAGGACAAGTCCTTGCTAATCAATTAGCTGACTCACCCTTGCAAGATGATGCACCTCTGATAATTGAATTTCTTGATGAAACAATAATGCATTTAACTAAACATTCATGGAAGATGTACTTTGATGGTTCTTTCATGCAACAAAGCTCTAGAGCAGGAAATCTATTTGTAACTCATCAAGAATACAAGATTCCCAAGGCATACAAATTGATGTTACCATGCACCAACAACATTTTTGAATATGAAGCCTTAGTGAATGGTCTTAAATTGGCTATGGAATGGAAGATCATAGAGTTACATGTGTATGGTGAATCTCAGCTTATTATTAATCAAGTAAATGGAGACTATCGGACTAAAGATAAAAATTTGATGCCTTATAAATAGCTGGTTGATGACCATAAAAAGTACTTTGTCTTTGTCACATTCTAGTAAATACCAAGAACAGAAAATAGAGTTACAAATGCTATGGCTACACTAGCATCAATGTTACAACTAGAAAAACATCAATTCTACTATGACTTCTTGGTGGAAGAACTATCCTACCCAACTTTTTCTACCCCTGAGTGCCAAATAATCTACACCTTGAATGCGCAAGACCAATCTCGGTACGCCAAACTTATTACCTATCTAACTGACCAAACTCTACTTGATGGTTTATCAAGGAATGAAAAATGAGCCTTAATTAGGATAGCATCACGTTATGTCCTCATTACTAATAATTTATATAGACAAGGTCTTGATGGTACACTTCATAGGTGTTTAGAACAAGAAGAGTTGGATCATGCAGTGAAAGAGGTTCACGAAGGTGTATTTGGATCATACTCAAATGGCTTTAAACTAGCTAAGAAACTGCTAAGAGTAGGCTATTACTGGCCCACAATAGAAAAATATGCTATTCTATTTTCAAAGACATGTCACAAATGCCAAACACATGGAAATCTCATCCATGCTCCTGCTAGAGAACTCATACCCTTCATAACACATTGGCCATTTCAGCAATGGGCCTTTCATTTGGTTGGACAGATATATCCTAATTCATTAAGTGGACACCAGTACATTATTACGGCCACTGAGTATTTCAGTAAGTGGGTTGAATTTGTGTCGCTGATCAAATCCACTGGCAAACAGGTGGCTATGTTTATCTTGAACTACATCCTTTGTAGATATGGGATACCCTCTTTAATTGTAACAGACAATGGGGGCCAATTTAAAAATCAAGACATTGAAGACCTTTGCACACATTTTTACATTACTCAGCATTGTTTCTCAATATATTACCCTCAAGGTAATGGAAAAGTTGAGGCATCTAACAAGAACATTCTCAAAATCCTACACAGAACTATGAGTAAGTCTGGCAGAGACTAGCATTTGCAACTAAATCTGGCACTTTAGGCCTATAGAACAAGCATTAGAACACCAATTGGAGCCACGCCATCTTCCCTAGTCTATGGCGCTGAGGCAGTACTACCTATTGAGGTTGAAATTCCATCTTTGTGGGTATCTCTACAAGGTCTTGTTACTAATGAACAATACCGCATTGATAGGGTAAATTCTTTAGACTTACTTGATGAGCATAGATAACAAACGTTCAATCATTTGAAAGTGTACCAAAAACACATGTCAAAAGGGTACAATAAAAAGGTCAAACAATGACACTTTCAAGTGGGGGATCTCATTCTCAAAGAGAATCCTAAGAACCAGCCTAACAAAGAACAGAAAGGAAAGTTTGAACCCAACTGGCTAGGACCTTATGTCATTACTGCAACTTTTGGGACTATAGCTTATCAATTAGCTACACCTGAGGGAGATGCTCTTCCTAATCCCATTAATACTCTACATTTGAAGAAGTTCTACGCTTGATATCTGGCTAGTAGAGCCTATGCAGTAAAAATCTTAGAAAATACCAAAAAAAATAGAAAATTGATCCTAAAGAAATCCAAAAATAGTGGATAAAGTCCTGAAAAAAGGGTATCCTCAGTGAAAACCTAGAAAACAAGTGCCTTGATACTACAAAAAAAATTTAAAAAGAAAAAATGGCAAAAGAATTGAAAAGGATAAAAGTGCCTTGATGAAAACCTAGAAAATAGGCATCTTGGTAGAAAAAATAAAAAGCTTTGCCGAGTGGTGAAAACCTGACAAACAGGCATCACTCGAACTCTGTGCTCTATCTATCAATTCATCAATGACAATAAACCTTCATACTTGCACCTGTGCTATTTTGTGACTCTGATTCCTTATAAATGTCCTATCCTTGCTTGGGATTTGTCTGTATTTGTGTCTTAGGAATAGTCATTTTGCACTGGGGGCATCTTTGCTAGCATGGTCAGTTTGCATCTGCTAGGTTGTCCTAAGAGTCTTTTCTAGGATGGTTTACCACTCACAATAGTATTTCTCAATACTTGCACTTAAACGTCACTATCACAAACAAAGATGTTTTTTCAACACCACCTACCTGTAACAGACATCACACTAGTGTTTCTCAACACTTTAATCCTGAACTAAAATGAACTAGTTTTTTTCAACACTTTAATCAAAAACACACTAGTGTTTCTCAACACTTTAATCAACCAATGTTTCTAAACACTACATTGGATTGCAATTGCTGACAAAGTGAATCTCATCTATACTCAGACATGAAAACATATTGCTTACTTTCTAAATTATGATTGACGAATCTCTATTGTGCTTGCAAATTGAATTGTTAGTATTTCTCAATACTACTTAAACACATAGTTTTATCTTGGTTTGATTATGACTTTTAATGTTCTCATGATGTTTCATACTAGTGGCATCTAAGCAGTTATAAATTTTCTTTGATTTATTATAAATTGGTGATTGTTATGACTTCTGAGTTACTCCATGACGTCTATTCAAAGACAAAGAGTTGCAAGGAAAGAGGGCATAACATTTTCTTATTTTTATGCGTATGGTGATTGTTCCAAATGATCCTATAAATTTCACCTAACTTGGATGTTTATGGTAAGAGCTTCCAACATGAGTGGATAGCCTCATATATCTCGATCCTTGTTATGTTATGTGTAAACTACAGTGAGGTTGAAACAATTTCCTTGTCTATTTTCAAAATCAAATTCTCACTAAGGTGTATGCTACATGATGTACCCCAGGATATGAATTTTTAAGGTCATTACAGGTCACATATCTTACATTACACTTGAACAGAAACTGATTCTTAATAGTAAAAGGAGATAACTAACTTGTCATCCTGGCTTCTATGCCTTGATGCCTACATTTATTTTTGACATTTCATCCAATACACATAATATTCATACTTTCATGATACCAATGGGTATTAGTGACAGTTGTACTATCAGGTGATGTTCGTTACACAAATGCCCAATGATGATAAAATGCTACAATATATACAAAATCAGTGATAGTCCTAGGAGTCTGCATATAGATGCATTTAAATATTGCATGATTCATTTTAAACACACAGCATAAACAAAGGAATTGAGCTTAAAATAAATTCTTGATTCATCTAAAACCCAAGTTAATTACATACATCAGATATTACTGATTTTAATGTCGTTGCATATCCATGACATACATTTTGCATTCATAAATGAGAAAGACAAAAGACAAAAAGAAAGCATTCAAAGAATTGAATTTTAAATTTTACATCCTAAGTGCATCCATACATTTATTTACATCAAGATAAACTCAAAAACAAATTATTTACATATTCACTTAGTATCATTTCAAACACGTGTATATCAGTAGATGAATCACAAGCATAAATGATGTCATCATATATCTAATCTACCTAATCAAGATACCAAGATAAACATAATCACATGTGCATCAAATCTAAACATCTATCCAAACATGAAGAACTCATGAACATATCACAACTCAAGATCAACTATCTCAGATATATCAGATATGGAATAGATCAAAAATATGGAACTGTCTACAACACGAGTATCAGAGTATCAGGTGAATCAAATATACATATGTCATCATAAAAAATAATAATCTTAGAAGGATCTAGATATAAAATATGACACAAAATGTAGTATCAAGACTGACTACCACCCTCTCCCTGATTTAGAGGAGGATGAGGTGGAACAAATGGAGCTGGTGGAGGCATGGCCCCCTCAAAATAGTGAGCCAAGTGTGAAAAGGAAAGTGATCTCTAACCCTCTGGAACTACAGCATGATATAAACCAAAATAGTAAGCTTCCCTCTATCCCTGGTGGGTAGCTATCTGAGCTTGCGTGTCTCTCTCTACTTTGAGGATGTCACCCTGCTTGTCTCTCTCTTCTCTGAGCTACTCAAGCTGTGTATCTCTATCTGCAAGTAGAGCCTCTAAAGTCATGATCCATGCTCTAAGATTCTCGCTCACACTCAAACTGAGACAATGCATATCTATCTCTTCCTAAAGAGTCTTAGCCTGAATCTCATCCTGATGACCTATCCTATAGCCTATCCTGTTGAGCGTCCTACTGATGTTGCATTTGTCTCTGCTGATCTCTGGTCAAGAGTGGACCTAGATCCCGCAGGGGGAAAATGAATCTAAAGCGAGTCTACCTCTTACTGCCACTAGCACTCTCTCCACCACCCACCGCACCTCCACCCCTATCATCAGCATCATCCTGATCATTCGAACCCTATCCCCTGTCAAGAGGAGGGCATCTAGCATCTCTCCCATGTCTTCCACCATCCCTACCTCCATCTCTCCCCATAGCTCCTCTATCTCTCTAAGCTCCTCCTCTCCCTCTGATAGGATGGTCATTAGCAAGATCATAATCTAGTGGGTCCTCAATTCGTAGAATGGCCTCATTCGATGCTGTGAACTATGGAAATGAATACTATAGCATCTAAGCGTGTAATCCATCTAAACAACCTACATCTACTACCTCAGGCTGAAGATCCCAAGGTACTGCTACCATCTCTCGAATAGCTCTTTGAGCAGTATCATAACCCAACTATGGTCCCCATAGTGGTGTCTCATCTCAGATCTGTGCATATATAGATGTATCCTGGCACCTTCCCTGCAATTGGTTATACTGCCTCAAAACATATGTCACTAAGAATCTCTCAATGATATATCTGGTACGTCCAATCAGGTACCTGCTCTAAAAAAAATAAGGCATCTAACACTTATCTGATACCCACTCCTCACAATCAAGGTAGGGTCTCCACACTGCTACAGTCATATCATCTAGAAGATGGCGCCAATACTCCACCTTTCCCAGATGGGGTTGTTGTATCCAACTTGAGTACATGTATACATATGGCTGCTCTGTTAGACGCTGCCTATCCACTATCGGTCGTGTAACGGGGATATGCTCCCAGGCCCAGATCTATAATACCAAAATGCCTACAGTCATTCTCCATGAATAATGGTACACTATCTCGAGTAGCTCTTTGTACATGTGTGCAAGTATGCAACTGCCCCATGCAAATCTCCATCTTGACACAATCATCTTCTTGAGCATGTCGACCCAACCAACCATGAATCTATGTTGTCCTTGATCAGGAATAAGGATGCCTCCAATCAATCCATCCAAGTATACATGAAGATTCTCATAGTGATCACACATGTATTCCCATGTCAGATATCAGTGATTAATAGTGTCATCGAAGAATTGATGTGCTGTCGCAATCGATGAAGCAGAGGTAGAGTCAAACTCCACCTCTTGACCAATAACCGACACTCTCAGAATATGCCACACATCCTCTGGTGTGATGTTCATCTCCCCAGTAGGTATATGGAAGGTTTTTTACTTTGAGTTCCATCTCTCAACCAGAGCAGTCAACAACCCTTGATTTACCCAGATATCGGGTAAATCCATCAGAGATAATAAACCAACACAGGCAACTAACTCTGCCTCGTCATCAGTCAAAACCCTCGACAGATCAAGAACATGACTGGGATATGGTCCTCAAAATGAAAATACCTCAAAAGGAACTTTTTCAACAGATAGTAATTACAAAAATGTTGAAAATCAGTGTTCTATCTAAGAAAGCTAAGCAGAAAACCTATCAGCTAAGTGTTTTTAATGGTCAAACAGAAGAAAAAAAAGTCAAAATGGGAAGTTAACTATGTTCCAAACTGGAAGCGACTATGTTTTTACGGGGTGCGATTTCTTTCATAGGATGTGATCCCTGATTCCCGGGATATGATGGGGCATCCAAGAAATTATCCTAAATTCACTGGATACGACACGGGCTACCAAGTGCGACCCTGTTTCAACAAGGTTCGACAGACTTTAAAAAATATATACAAAATCCTACAACATGCGACACAAAACCAAATATAGGGTCTAATCCTAAATTTGTAGGATGCGACATGGGATTTTTAGTAAAAATAGGAAATGACACAGATTTTACTGGATGCGACACTAAATGCTGGAAACAATGCAAAAAGTAAATGGCTATAACTTGAACAAAAATGCATAAAAATGAAAATTGCAAATTTGACAAGCTAGGTTTTTTAGCACTTACCAAAGGTGGGTAGTTAGCTGGATGTTGATGTCAATTACTGAGCTCAAAATGATTCTTCTCCATGGGGACCACCATCTTCTCTGTAGAGCTCTCTAAATTACTAAGGTGAAAAGTGAAAATGAGTGAGTAAAAAGTGAATTTGGGCCTATATATTTAACGTTTTGAGCTATTTAGGAGCTCCGGAACTCCTCCCAGACAACTAAAACTCATTTTGTTCTCTTTCTGATCAATCAGGAACAAAATCAAATGCACAGACGATTTTCTACACAACACAATAAAATTTCTACGATAGTCACTAAAAATGCAGAATTGCTTCATATGTTCCAAACATGGTTTGCCAGCCTTACGCAATTAGTTGTCCAGGTTCTATATCATCCAATTGCACATTATTTATCATAAAACTTGGTCATACATCATTTTATCATACTCATAACTCACTTTTCAATGTGGTTAACTTGGTAAAATTTTGTTTTCTCTTAACACACCTTCGTTTGTCCACTTCTTCTAAGTTGATTATTTCTCGATTCAATTGATAAATTCAAGTGATACATCATTCTATAGAGGGATTTATTCTTTTTCCTTTGATTTTATTCCCAAGGGGGCATGATCACACTCAAATCAATTAAATTCTTGCTCAAAATAGCATTAAAATGACTTCATTATCAAACAAACTAAAGGTATGACAGTTCCTTGACTAAGTTAGGACTCTTGGATTGAAGGCTTCGATTCTCACAAGCTGGATATCTTATGTCTACTTTTCTGAGATTCTTATTAAGCTCCTGGAAGCTTGGTACTGACCCTCATTCAATCAAGTTTCAAGTCGGTATTATCAAATTTTTGGATGAAAACCAAGTTCAGAATTGGTATCTTTAAGATCTTTTCTTATTAACCTTTGTTCGATCAAGTTCAAAGTCAATTCTATCAGTTTAGTTCAATCAAGTGCAAGACTGATCTCATCAGACATTTCGTTTGATCAAGTGCAAAATTCTCAAACTTTCTAAAGTCAACATCAAAAATTTTATTTGAATCAATACACTGCTCGCACATCTATTCAAAGAGGGGCAAATGTAACCACCCTAATTTGGTCTGCTCTAACCATAGACCCTATTTTCCCTAAGTGTGATCATACCCCTAATTATGTCAAGACAATTCTTCAATTTATTGGCATAA
>MU225916.1:3013727-3025397 GCA_018584345.1 Thuja plicata
GAAACCCTGTTAAGGGAAAAACCACTGGGACTGGTACCCCAAATTTTCACTCTTCTGAAGTGAGCCCTGTTAGGAGCCAACCCTGTTAAAGGTTACAAACACACTGTTAAGTGCGACCTTGTTAGAGTATTTTTGATAATAGAATGTCACTTATTATCTAGGATGCTACCAATATTGATCAACCTCTATGGGCACAATAGGTATCTGGCATATCTGGTGCTACCTAACTACATCAGCCTCCTTCTTAGACTGTGTGTCGGTATCGGGCACTCAATGCTATCTTCGTGACAATATTTTTGGAAATTTGTTAGGATATACCTCAATTATAGAAGATGGTTAAGTCCTACTCTGTTAAGAGACTTAATGCTTCAATGTTTAAACTGAAACATAATGACCTATTTCTAATGTAGCTTGAATTGTAGATTTTTATATCTATTTAAGTATAATACCTCTCTGATCAATGTATCGATTCAATTCTTTGTGCTCCACACTTTCTGGTCTGTGATGTTGTGTTTCACTATTCATCGGTGTCCACAGAATTCCTTAGCTCTCCTTCAGCTTGATTGATCAAGACTGTATGAAGTTATCCTTCATCAGTTTCTCTTCAGCATCCTTTTTCTATTTAGTCCTTGTGTATCTGATTGCATGCGGAAATGATTTATTCTTGTCTCTTAAATAGACATGATATTCCTTAATTCTTGATTCTTGATTCTTGGCATGACAAAAAATCCACCCAATCAGATTTACGGCTTTAACTCCTAGTTTATCTCATAGTTATCTTCTTTCCAACTGTACAAATCTTCTTTAAATCAATTACTTAACTCTAGGTGAATAAAACAACTAGTTAAGTCTATCCTTAAGCTCTGCCAGCTATATATTTTGTCATTTTCTTAACTTTCTGTTATGTCGGTCAACTCTGCAGTTCATCATCGATGACAATTGCCAGTTCCATCGATGTAACTCCAGTTAGCTTCGGGATCTCTATCCATCGGGTATCATTGGATTTTTCTTCGTCAAGCAACATTGTCTTATGCTCATCGGGCATCACTATGACTTTTACTTTGCCTTTACCAATGGTGTGTACTCCATCGGTGTTGTCTGTCACTTAGTGAATACTTGACTTTTATGCATTGTTGAAAGCATAATCTTTGTTCCATTGATTCTCTAAATTCTTTGGCATTATGTACATGACCGTATAGATGATATCAAGTTGAAATCAATGACAATACAAACCATTAACCGATTTAATGTCTTGCGTCATCTTCAACTTAACGTTATCAAACATTCAATCAGTTACATGTCATCAATCCAGACTCTGGGTCCCAAGCAATCCCTTGTCTTTTGTTTCCTCCTATCACTTGGTTCAATTCCCCCAGAGTCTTATTCACATCTATTTTAAGTATTTTAGGATTTTTGATGTATGCTAACACTTGTTGGATAGGTACAGGGTGGTGACAAATTCCCAGAGTTCCTAATATTCTTTTATATATAATGTTCTATTGGTTCTCTGGTCTTGCAGGTTACAGATAAGTTGATCAAAGATGTCTGAAGTAATCACCCCTCCTGATAGCCTAGAGCTACCTACCACTTCCACCTGGGCGGCCGCAAAAACCAAGGCCAAAAATTTGTTAGCAAAGCTGCCCTTGACCTCCAAATATCCAAACGAGGGTGTCCTCATGGGATCCAAGGTAGAGTCCAAAGTTCAATAAATAATGGACATAGAGCCCAGACTTTGGGCTGAAATGCAAGGCTTGATCCAAGCCATCTACAGTTTGAAGGCCACTGGAGACAATTTGGCCACTCAGCTTGCTACCTCCAGCATCATTAAGGCGGAAAACTTTCCTTGTTCGATGAAATCACTAGAGTTAATACTCCAACTGAAAACTTTGTACAATGCACCAACTTGAACTATTCTACTTCTGTATCCCTGGCCATTATAGTATCTAGCAACAATTGTCACCCTAGATGCAGCAATTTTTGCCTCAGGGCTGGGGATCCCATAGTTCAAAGGGTCCATTCTTCAGAATCGGGTCCAGATGTTGCAAGAGTTCAAGGATGCTTCCCTTATCTCCTAAAAATATCTCAATAGCCACTGGCTGAAGTCCCCAAAGAGGGATTGTAGGAGGATGAATTTAGAAATTCCCCGCAGGGAGTTCAAGGAGCTCATTCAGGCGAGAATTATATTCTTGTGCAACATCTTCAGATTGGCCCATGCCCAGGATTTCTCAGCATGGATGTACTAATTTCTTTACTACATCACCACACATAGTCAGACCTTCAACTAGGCGGCTATCATAGCCAATCGTGTGGACACGCAGCTGAAGAGCATCATCCATAATTCTAAGTTTTACGTGACATCATACATGCTATGGGTACTTGCCCAACAAAAACTGACTTTTCCAGTTTTGGGAACAGTTGGAGAACTTGGAAATAGACCGGGTCAAGTAACACCATGGGATTATTATCCCCAAATACAGTGGGAACTTAGCTTCTCAAATTTTTGTCAGGTAAATGAGGCTTTCATTTACCATAACATCCTAACACTTACTCGGGATTTTGGGTATCGATTGTCGTAGGTGGCGATGAATTTGATCATCACCTATGGCCGCTATTTTATTCATTTCCAGCACTACACCTACATTTGGGTGACCGGCTTTTCCCAGAGAGCCCATCTTCTTCCCTGGTACTGCGGGGATAGAATTATTCTTTTAGAGTTCTGTTGGCAGATGATGGATCTATACACCTTCTTTACATTGACGAAGGTCATCAATGTCCCATTCCCATTTTCATGTGGGAATTATACATGTAGCCTCGCCGCAGGAAGGGAGGTAGATAATGAATTAAAAATCCTGGGATAAGTGGAATTCCACCACACAAAGAAAAACTATGATCCTCTAGGAAAGATTGCCACAGTGCTTCCCTGGGCATCCCCACCACATGAAGATGATATTAAAGTTTTTTGGGCAGACTGCCAGGATAGTTTCGATCTCTAGGCCCTACAGCATTCATGAATGAGAAAAGGGCTCATGAAGACACTTGACCTTCAGACTTTTCCAAAGGGATTTTCAGATGACGGGCCGCTGGAGGATCCAGCATATAAGGGACAGGGGTTAGATAAGTTAGATCTCCCTCCGGTGGACTGGGCCACCCCTAAAGACAATAATTAAAGGGGTATGTCATCCTATTATGGAATCAAGTCACCAATATTTTGTCTAGGTGTGTCCCAAGAGCACCTGGAAGAAACCAATGGTTCGTAAGACCACTCCCTCTTCCGCCGGTGCCGGTCCTACTACATCTTCCGCCGCTGCTGGACTAAGCACAATCAAAGGAAAAGAAAAAGAGGGCACCCCATCCAAGGTGCCTCCCCAAGTTCCCACCCTTTTAATGGCACAACTACAACAACAAATGGAGTCAGTAAGGCTGGCTAGGCAGCAGATAAGTACACAAATATCCTTTGACCTCCTTGTAACTCCAATGTCATTTGCTTGCCCGGCGGGATCCCTATCATTTGGCTGTGATGATGAGCAGATAGACTTTTGCCGAGGCGGAGTCTACCAGAATTTTAGAGACCAAGGTTCCACTGACTAGAAATAAGAAGAAGAAGTAGAAGGTGACCCCTACACCAAGTGCAACCGCTAGTCCCGGTATGCCGGATGTGCCTCTGGTGGATGTCAGTTCAGACTCTCCCGAACTTGAAAATATTTTTGATTCCTTGCCCCCGCATGATGACTTTGATGACACTTTCTCGGCAGAGGAGCTCATAGACCTCCAACAAGGTATAATTCATGTGGTGGAGTAAATTTCCACTCAAGATAAGGAAGAGGCCTCTATAGAAAAATAAATCTCTGAAGAGGAGGCTGCATCAGAATAAGAAGCCTGGGAGGAAGCACAAAAGGGGCTTGAGCAGGAAAAGACACCAGTCCAAGAGACAGAAGACACACCAAGGCAACCCACAGATGAGAAACCAATGGTTGGGGAACCCAGACCCACGGGATCAACCATCCCCCTAATCATCACGCCCCAAACTTCTTTGGTTACTCCAGGTGATCAAGTGCACTGGAGCACATTTGGTGAGGTAGTAATGGTGGCCGCATTGTTAAACTTTGGCCAGAGACCTCACCCAGCTCCAGAGGATGTTCTGATGGAGGAAAATGTTCCAGCAGAGGAGGCCAATGAGGCTCAAGAATAGAAGCAACTTATTGATCAGGAAATCTTGGACAATGAAAATTTAAGATCAGCTGACGTCGGGAGGGATGAGGAAGTCCCCGAAGATACAAGCAATGTTGAGACCGAAGAAAAGGTTCTGGATATCACAACAAAGGATGCCAACATGGAAAACAATACTGAAGGTTCTGGAGAATAGGAAAAGGAATAAGAACAAGAATAAGAGAAGGAGAAAGAGCCCAAAGATAATGTACATTCCAGGAACACACCACCATATTCTAAAAGGAATCTTGATGCACAAGTCCTAATTACAAAGTTTCCCAAGCCACCCCAATGGCTTTTAGAATCAAGGAAGAGAAAGGCCCCAGTGGTCACATCAGGTGCTTCACTCTCTTTGGCCGAAATGATGGCCAGGAATGTAGAGGCCCAAAATCCCAAGAAAGCGCAGATAGTCCACACTCTCCAGACTAGGCCAGCGAGAAACACAGTTGTGACTATCGCGATGCCTCCTCTAGATGCAGATGCAATAGCCCTAAGGTCTGAGGACTATAACATAATAGAGGTGGCACTAGGGAGAAGGGACAAGCAAGGTGAACTAGACTTTCTAAGAGAGGCCACTAAAGCAGTAGAGCCCAGGTATATCAATCAGGGCTAGATGTTGAAGGAGGAAAGAGAAACTAAAGCCAATCTCCTTGCACTTCTGGCAGAACTTACATAGCCTTTGGCTGAGATCCAACCAGGAACCCCTTCCTCCAGAATTTTGCTTGCACAAGGCGATGTGGGTTCTCTCTGTATCATGAAGAAGAAAGAATGAGTACTAGATGGGTGGGTCACCGAGCAAGTAGCTGCCATGAGACAATTTCTAGCAACGTCCCACCCAAACCTTTATCAGTTCAATCTCCTCATCAGCCAAGAAAATGGCTTTGCTATTATATTGGAGCAAGACTTAATGAAGTATGAAAAGTGGAAGGTCGGGCTAGAGGAAATTTGCAACATAGGAGAAGAAGTCGCCACAGAGGCGGGGATTTTGGGAGATGAATCATGTGATTCCCTCCAGGCCCAGTACTCCAAAACTGTCCTCAAGATTGAGGTGTGCAAGGAACTGGTTAAGGCCTTTAAAGAAAAGATGACAGTGGCTCAATACCCCTTGGGCCTGTTTCAAGAATTTGTGGCTATAGTATTGCAATTTGATCCCTTCACCACCAGAACATGTACCCTAGAGGACTATGTCCTCAGCGAGTTTGATGAACAAATGGAGTCTCGGTATCCACCTGCCAAAGATTTTGACCAGGGCAGGTTATCTAGACTATCCAAGACAATGATCCAGTCGCACGACACCATAAAGATGGTGGATGAATTCTAGAACGGGGCCGGAGAGGTTGAAGAAAACTTGGAGTTTGTCCGCAGTCGTTGGGACAGTATTAAAGATATAGATCAAGAAGGCATAAGACAAGTGTTGGTGATATTAAAAAATAGTAAGCAGCAATAAAGGTTCTCCAGAGGCCGTAGAATCCTATCAACCATGTATCAGTTGCATTCTTTATTCTTTGGGGCGCAATCTCCTGGATCCCAAAATCCTGGATCCAATATTATTTTTGAATTCTTTAAAGTGACCCATGTAACAGTTATCAAAGCTGACCGATCACTTTCAAGGCAGTTAATAAAGGGTGTCAGATAGCAGGTAACCGCAACAAGGCACGGCAGGTCAACAAGAGGGTTCTGATAGATGATATTCCCAAAGCATCATTTCAATGTAACTGTTATCCTAATTTTCAGCATGCATCAAAATAATCATAAATAGGAAGAGATTGCATTCTTAGGGGTGTCCCATTAATATTATCATTCAGGTATTATTAATCAACATTTTGTAATTACATTCATTTTCAGAAAATTGTCATTTTGTACTCTAAGAGTTGATCACATTCCAAAATTTCTAAATTACAATTTTGATCAATTACATTGTGCATTCAAGTTGAGTGTATTATACAAGTGTTATTTCATCTTTCTTTTCATGTCAAAACAATAGTACATTGCAGAATAGAAGTCATAATTGAAAGTATGGAGTAGAGGTCCCATGCATTTCCTTGTGGTTGGTTTCTTGATGCTTGCATATTAGGTCCCCATTGCTGGTTGCATATCAGGTCCTAGGTCTTCATAAGTCCATCTTCATCTACATATAGGTCTTTTAGGGTTTTCCTACATCATAAGAGAAAATGGGGTGTTAGATCCAGTTGGATCTAAGCAATACATTGAACATAAACAACACACAATCAATCCTTCTCAAAACTGCATATCAATCTGATGAAATCAATGTAATGACAAAACATTCATCCATAGCATCTGAAGAATAGTATTAAAGGGACTTGTTCCAAACATGAAACCTTTTGCTATGTATGATCACTTTGATATATGATTATTCTTCTCTATATAATTAGATATCTGAATGAAAGGGACTTAGTATTACCATTTGAGAAACATTTTTCATCATTAGATCAACCTATGAGTTCAACAAATGATACAAACCAACCAACACTCATGAGTGAATGTCATCTTACATTCAATCAAAAATATTAATTGGTGCATATGATTTGATGACCTAATAAATTGAGTGGTATTTTGTGTGCAAATGGATAGGTATCTATAACTGAATGCAGGAAACAAAAGAAAATAATGCAGTGGATGTCACGAGCCCGTGCTCGAACTTCACATAAGCCATTATATACAGAAGGATTGTTGATATCTTAGAAGGTTATTGCTCACATACATAAGAAGGATAAGATTCGGACACATGAAGAAATTCCAAAGATGCTATAGGAATTACATGAACAAAGAAAGCTGGAGAAATGCAGAATTGAAAGACTTTGAAGGTTCATTGTCTTTATGCAAATAATGGAGAGTGAGAAAATGTTGTTACAGTAAGTGCTTCTTCATATATGTATTGCTTCAAAACATCTGTTAAAAGTTCACTTGGAAGATCAAAGTTGAAAACTCATGCATAAAGAGTGTGCATAAACTGTATTAAATGAGAAGATGCCATTGTAGTCATTTTTAAACAACTGAATCTGACAGAGTAAAAGCATGAAACAAAAGATGTGAAAACTGTAAGTTAGGATAGAGATTAATAATCTTAAATCAGCATGGGTGTGCACATACAGAAAACGAGCATGATGAAAAGAGTATCATAAGATATCTAGGAGCTTCATCAAATGAGATCATGCTTAATAATTCCAATATTGCAGTGCATAATGTGTTTTAGACAAATTGTCTAGACAGTTTCTTTTTGCAGAGTTTACATCTCATATTGATGTTTTGAAAAGATGTACATTCATAATAATAGTATAGGGCATGTAATGTTGATAAGAACTATATATGCAGATTAAGTTTGTTTTTTTGAAGTAAAACCCATGGGAGTCACGAGCCCGTGTTCAAACCCCATGGGTTTGTTCTTTCCAATGTATACTTTGAAAGTAAAATAGTATGTTTTTACATCAAAGACAGCAGCATATTCAACATATTTGTGCTTACATGCTAAAGAGATGCTCAGTATTATCAGCAAAATTGTAAACTAAAAGTGTTTTTTTAACATAAGGTTGCAGTTTAAATATCTTATGTGTGTTTTTTAGACAGTGGAGTGTCATCAAACACGGAAGCATATATTATGCTTACTAAATTTTTGTATTTGAAGACAGCAAGAATGATGTTTTTATTAAAACATTCAAACAATACAAAACCTGTGTTTTACTTCAAAGTTGAGACAAGCATTAAACCGACAACTTCAAGTGCAAAGCCATGTGGGTATTTTAAAATAATGCAAATTATAGAATGTGGGAATGACAGTGAGGTTCGGCATCAAGTAGTATTGCAGTAATGGGCTTGATACTAAATATATACTAGTTCAAAGATTTAAAGCTACAGTTGACATCAAGAATAGAGCACTGACATGCATCAAACACTAAAAAAAGTTCACATTAATGCAGAAAATAGAATAAACAAATGACAGGGGAGATGATCACTTATCTGTATGTACAAAAGCTACTGGTAAATTATACTTTCAAGTCATGGTTGTATCAACTCACAGTAAAAATGTGAAGCTTATGACTAAAAGATGTCATAAAGTTTTAAAAAAGCATATTCACCGCACCTTTCAGTCATAAGCTACATTTTTATATGCTGAAGAAAACCCACATGGAGGTCAAGAAAAAACAATCATAGCTCGGTTTGTTGCCCATGTGTCTGAAGGAGGAAGATAGCAGTGGTGATGTTTTATTGTCACGCTACAGGCTGGGGATAAGTCTGAAACTATGGCTGAGACATCCCCAGTTTAGATTCGAGGTTCATGGGCTCGACATCTCAACCACAGTTTAAGACTTGTTGGTTGTATTTCCTATTTTTTTCTAGTTCTCCTAGTTCCTTGTCTTGCCCTCTGTCAAATTTTAGGTGTTTAGGTCTAAACCTTGTCCAAATTGAAAAAACCCTGAAAAAACCCTAGTCTTCCAAGTATTAAACGATGAATTTTAAACCCTAAGCCATGCCTTATGTTTCAGCGTTACCTTTTTCATTCACTAAAGGCATGTGTTTTAACTTAGGTTGCCTCGTCGCGTTACCCCCAGCGAATATTCCAAAGCTCTTCCCGAGTTTGCTTTTTCTTTGTGTCGCGTAGTCTCATTCAGAATTAGAATATTCCTTCAGTGTTACGAGACTCAGCGATTTCTTTTAGTCGAGTAGTCGCAAGATATCATGTTATAAGCTTTGTAAAAGATGGGACCCACTGTTAGTCGGGTGATCACGGAAGATTTCTCACAGTTATGAAAAGGTTCTCAGACTTCGCGATTACTTCATGTCGCGTTGTCGCCTGATCATGCCAAAGCTAGCAGTTAAGATTTCCTTCAGTCGCGTGGTCTCAGAATAAAGTGGCGGTTAAGAGATTTCAGCTTAGATTACGCGACTAACTGTCTGTGGTTTATAGCAAAGTGTGGTTGGGATGTCGCCAGAACAGGATAAATGTTTCAGTTTTCTAGTATGCAATAGGAAAACCAATGATTGGGCGACATCTATCATAAAGTAAGTGGGTAATCATATGACCGCCAGAAAGAAGAAATGGATTCTACAACTTCGAGACTTAGGTGCTTTGCCCTTAGTCGCGATGTCTGGGAATGATTTAAGGGTATTCCCGATCATTTAGCGATTAAGTGCCAGCCATCAGATGAAAGAAGAAGAAGATCCAATGGTGGTCGTGATGTTTGGAAAGAAAAGTGCCCCAGGGAAAGAGTCCTTCCGACTTGGCGATTAGGGTATGTCGCAAGTCATCAGAAGAAAAGAAAAGGTGCATATAACCTGTTAAGGTAAAGTTGAAAATCTCCTGACTGGGCGACTAAAGGTTGTCGCGTAATCTTGAAACAGAATAAAAGCATTGAGCGACAAGGAGATAACTGATAAGGTTAGTGGTAACGGCTAGTCGCCAGGTCTCAGAAAGAAAGATGAGTTAAGGTTAACTCCACGCGACTTTGATTTCAGTTTTGTCTCCTGATCGCCAGATGGTCACTTGGGTCAGCCAAGGTTATGAAAACACATTGTCACCAAGTCTTGAGATGGAACCATGGTTAAAGACAGAAGTCCATGACAAAGAGACTTAATGCAGTCGCGGGGTTGCCTGATTACAAGATCTAAAAAATGGCGGCAGTTTCTTGATGTGACAGAGTAAATCGCTCGGCAACCAATCAGAGGCTCGAATTTTGGTTACAGTGCAAGAGGGGTAGCTGAGATGTATGATAGATAAAAAATCAGAAGGTGACATCTTAGCTCTCTTAAACATTTTATGATTGCTCTGAGGATTCATATTTAAAAATTTGATTTCCTGTCAACTTCAGCAACTACGGCTAGGTTTTTCAAAGTTCACGACATGGAAAATTAATGGCAAAACTGATGTTTCTGAATTATGAGATGTGTACTCTGAATGATGGCTATAAGGAGTTGATAGTGCATTGATTCTTATTCATCATGCTTTCAAGTTTTCAAAGCCAAGTTACTAATTTTTAGGAAAGTGATATTTTGAGCAGTTTGCAGTATATCCAAGGTGATCAGAGATTTCTAAAATTGCAGAAGATTGTGCACAGAACAAACGGCTGATATTGGAGTTAGATTTGTTTCAATATCAGTAAGAAAAAATAAATTCAGGGTGTTGCAGATATGAGTAGAGCTCTGAGTGTCGCTTCAACAAGTGGAGGTAGTGGAGAGGAACAGAAAGGAAAGCCGAGTTACTCTGATGAGTTTCTCCATCTTCTGCCAGGTTCAACACAGAATAAGAAGGCTGATGCTAGTGTCCTACTGGACAAGTACAAAAATATTTGGGATGCTGTGACCCCGGGCACAACAGGTTACTCTCTTTTCACATACTTCTATAAGAATTCTGATAAGCCCATCCCTATTTCAAACCCTTGGACATGTGGTCTTGCTAGGTTGCTTGTTCCTAATGTTTTCTTAGATGTAGACCTATTTCTTGACCTAGCAAATCACTATGATGCCCTCACAAAGACCATCAAAAGGGATGATGGCACTGCCTTGTTAATTTTAAACAGAAACTCATTCATGCAAGCCTTTGGCTTATTCAGCACCATGTCTACAAAAATTGTCATGACAAGGCAGGAAAGGAGATACAGTTCTAAGCCTGGTATTGCAAAAGGCTTGTTGCAAAAGCATATGTTAAAAGAACTGAAAAATTACTTAGGTCCTATGGTTGAGCCCTATCCATATTATTACAAGGACCTACACTTCTACATCAAATATAATGCATATGCTCTATGTAGAGTGCTAGGGATTGATGGAGATGCAGAAAGAATCGGTTCTGGTATCTTGATGATGGTATTAGACCTGCAAGAAGTGCGTTCAAGCACTAGTTATAATTACATTCAGCATATAATTGATGAAATGCATGAGGGTTTTGTTGCAACGTAGAAGAGATTAAAAAGCCCTAAGGAGAAGGAGCCTAAATTCTTGCATTATTCAGTTCTAATGCACCTTCTCTTATATTTCAATTTTGCAATCATGGATATGCATAACTTGTCTCCTCAGAGATTTTATCAGACACAACCAAATCCTATCCAGTTCTGGGTTAGGGTTTGGAACTATACTTCTAGAGAGTGTGACTACTGTGCATTCCAGAATTGGATTGTATATCCAATTGTGCAGAGTTTGGGGACAAGCAGGACTAGAGTCCCATTAAAGATCATATAGTTGCTTAGGCCCTGCAACTATAAAGAAAATTGGTCTGGAAACCACAATTGGGGTGACTTCTTCTTGGAGGATAATTTCACCATAATCAAAGTATATGGGTGTATTCATCCACCCCATTTATTGCCTTATCATGTGCCTATGAGAGTTGTTGCTATGGAATTCATTTGGCAGCTGATGCTAACTGACAATGAGCACTTTGCACCACATAAAAAGGGGACTATAACCCCTAGGCAGTTCAAGATTGCAAATTTTACAATTGGTAAGAATGCCATAGAT
>MU225916.1:3041255-3060466 GCA_018584345.1 Thuja plicata
TTGCCCCACTTTTTCCATACATCTTATTGTGATCATTTGTTCAAGTTCCTTTTCAATTTTTTGCATCTAAGAGTAATACCTTTGTAAATATGGATTAGTGAATTGCATTGATTCCTATTCTATATCACAGAATATAAGCCTTTTGCAAAATATGCATGTTGTTAATGGTGAGAATACTACTTGTTGTTAAACCCTAGTTGTGGCCTTCCAATTAACCTATGTATTGAGCAATGAATGATAGTGCAGAAATCCCTAGGGTATGATAATTGGATGTCAATTTGAAGTTTCAAAAAAGATCTGAATCTTCTTGGTGTATCACCTTTTTTCTATTTTTTCATGCAAGTTCAATTTTAAATCTTTCTCCCCTTTTCTCAATTAAATTTTCAATCAGGAGGTGATATCCCATACTAAATAGGAGCCGGCCTAAAATCTGGAGACTCTTCCTCATCCATAGTTCACCAAGAGCTAGAGGAAGTTTCCATTGTCAGATAGAATTGCCATGAATCCTTAATGCCTAATTTAGGGTGACAATTCTAAGCCTAAACACTAACACCTGGTGCATCAAAGACAGTGAGTTGCTCTCCCATTTATGAGGCATGTAGCCTTGATCCCTGGGGGATCAGATTTATTCTTCTCTCTTCCTGGCTCTGTTCTCGAGGTTGATTCTTCCACTCCTCTTTTCTTGTCTTATTCTTCTAACATGTCAGACCCTTTCCATCTCGAGGTCTTTTGTAGCATGGCGCAGGTAGTATCGGCCACCAAAAATAGTACTATATTGTTAAGTGTAAAATAAGTTAGGTTAGTTTTAGGTCAAAACTTGTGTATAAATAATAAGTCCAACCTCATTCCAAGGGTCGTTGAAATTAATGATTTTGCAGTCCATAGATAATAGCATTTTCATTTTCTCAGTTCTTAGTTGTAGGGATCAATGCTCCTTTTTTTTAGAAGCTTTCAGTAGTTAAATTCTCCCCTGGAGCCACCATTGTTGTACACACCAGTTCTTTATAGAAACTTGTTAATGAAGAAGGAAGGATTCTATCAATGAAGTTGTTAGCATTCTGATCTCCAAATTAATGGTATTTTATCTTGCATGTTCTTTATGCCCCTTGCTCTGATATTTTAAGTAGATTAATGACCTTTTCCTCTGCTATTTATTGAATATGAACTAATGGTTCTGTATTTCTTCAGTATTTAGTGTAGCACGTTAGAGCTTGGTTGATGTTTCAAATGTTTGGCATGACTATAGGTAGATAAAATATTCCTAACTCTCAAGTATCTTTTGAAGTTTATTTGGTAAAGTTAATGATTTCTTGTAGGAAACCCCACTCACTTAAATCCCCGGAGAAGACAAGCCAAGATAACCAGCTATCCTCCTGAACAAAATAGTCACATTCCCAACTAAGCTCCCGCACTGTCAAGACCTGACTCTCACGTGCTTGAAGGCTCGGGGAATCTCATTTCCCTGAACAACCTTTACAGACAAAGTTGGCAGGTACCCTGGTACCCGTTGACAACTTACATCTATTGATAGACCCAGTCACAAAGTCCTGTCAATAGAAGTTGGCGCTAGAAGGAGGGCATGAGCTCGTCCCCCTTTGAGGATTCTGATTTTACACCACCTGAAGGTTCCCCAAGCCATAGTTTTAGGATTCAAGCCTTTAGTGGGATTGGATCATTTTCACTAGCAAGATTTGAAAGAGTCCTTAGATCAACTCCCCATCCTAGAAGGTTTGTCGAACTTGAGTCTCCTGCTCGGAAGAAATGGACCCCGAAAGCCAAGTATGCCACCATTGTCTGGGGATCTAGCACATCTATAAATACCCAAGTCCCCCAGATGACCCTGGGGATTAACACTCAACCTAGTCAAAATCCAACGCCCCCGATGGCTGCATATTTTGGAAATACCAGGTCCTCGATGGGAACTTTTCTGGGTGTAGCCAATGATCTACCTTTGCACCCAGAAAATATTTGTCCCTAATATGAGCACTTAAGCTCACATACTGTAGAAGAGCATCTACAAGCATACAAAGATGCCATGAAATGACATCGGATCCAACATCAGGACGTTGTGACCTAGATGTTCCCTCTGTCCCTGGGATAAAACAAACTAAACTGGTACCTTAACCTTCCTACCAATTCCATCAACAGTTGACAGGACATGGAGGATGCTTTCCTAGCTTCTTTTCATGTATACGTGGACCCACCGTGGTCCCACAGCTAGTTCATTTCTATCAGGAAGGAACCAAATGAGCCCCTTGTAGCATTCAACCACCGATTCCAATGCACCTTGAAGCGGTGCATGGATCCCTTCATCCCATCTGCGGATGTAACTATCCATACCTATCTCAATGCGATGGACCCCTTCGTTGCCACTCTCCTCTAGAGAACTACCACCCCCAGTGACTGGGATACCTTGGAAAAGGTTTACAACCTGGCCTTGAAATTGTCTCATGGTCTTAACAAATCCCCGGGTGGGATTAGGCAGAGCATGCCATTTAATGTGATACTTGGCAGAACTTCTTACACCGGGGGATATAACCCCAATCAAGAAATGGGTTCCCCACGATGGCTATGAATCCCCCACCAGCGTTGATAGACCAGCAGGCCCGGTACGTATATCCATATCAAACTCAGACGATGTCGGGTCTGGAATCTTTTCCTTGGAACCAGCTGCAGCAAATGAAATAACCATAGACAAAACCATCCAGAGTGCCTTTCTTCCAGTCGTCTGCGGTTAGAGGATTGTCGCCCTTGACTCCGACGAATGTTGTCACTTTCCCAGGAAACCAACAACAACAACTGTCACACTATGACACAAACACTTAGTTGACCACTGAGGTTGAATCCCTTCGGTGAATGTTGTCTACACTGATTTTGGACATGGGTCAGCTAAAGGTAGGGTCCTTTGCACCCCCACAACACCAATTCTGAGAGAGGGAATATTTTCTCTGGCCAAAGAAAACAACAATGTTGGAGGAAGAAATTTCAAAAACGTGCCCCTGTCCAACCAGCAATGGAATAACAATGCTAATACCGGAGGTCCACCTCTAAACCAAAACACCAATTAGGGTGGCACTAGACCTTCCCATTTCATGCTAGTTGTAGACTTCCATCCCATGAACAACTAGTGTAGATTGCACAACACAGGCTCTCATAATGAGGTAAATTGTGTCATGCTAGAGAAATTCATCATGATTTCCTAGCTGGACAGACAACAAGCTTCTGATCCTACTCCCCCAGAGCCTCTTATACAAGAGCACGCTCATGGTGCATTCACCTGTGAGACCGTCTTCATTGGAACAGGCAGAGAAGACGAAGAGGAACCCGAACTATAGGGGTTCTTTGATGAATCTATTTTATCCTTTGAGGCCAATGCCTTCACCAACCAACGGACTCCCTACAACACTCGGAGTCAGGCTGGTAAAGGACCAGTTTACACGCCCACACCTCTAAAAGACACTCCTCCCCAGGACAACAAGACTGATCATTTTGTCCCTCCAAAAGGCCCTGGCTCTGACCAAGCTATGGACCCGGCTGAGAGAAGACACCAATTCCCAGGAGGAAGGTTTGACATCACAAGGGCATTAGAACAAACCACCACCTCCATGACCTTGATGGAGGTTTTGCTAAACTGTCTCGAGCTGAAGAAGTCTCTTCTAAAGATCTTAGGAAACCCGAAAGTCGTCAGTCGCCCACCCAAGACTGTCTCTTTTGATGACGCCAACGTGGTTGTCTTCTGGGGTAACACTGAGGATCCTCCCTTCCTACTAGGCCTGAACATACAAGGGAAGAATATACATAATTTCCTAGTAGATTCTGGGGCTTCGGGAAATATCATGCCTTTATCCATATGCCAGAAGCTCAGATTTCGACCCACCCCATCTAATGGTGCAGTAATCTAGCTAGATAAAACTATTGTAAAAATGGTGGGTGAACTGAAGAACGTTCAGATTCAACTCATCCAGGACCCCAGGATAGCTAGCACAATCAACATCCAAGTGGTGGACATCCAAGAAACTTATGGGATGTTACTAAGTCAGAATTGGTCCAAGTCCCTGAATGGATATTTCTCGACTAACTTTTCTCACTTGTGGCTCCCCTAGGAAGGAGAATCTAACTAGATCTAGGTTGAAAGTGAGCCCCAAATGAAATAGGCCCCTCACCAAAGTCAGGAGGGTAAATGAATTCCTCTTCTCTGAGACTTCCCCCGGGGTGTACCAACCCCTTGAGATCTTAACATTCAATTTCACTGTCGAGGAGGACCCCATAGTTTCGCAGACAACCCAGGACCTGGAAGAAAAATTGAGGGTTGAGGTTAACTCTTAGGGTTCCGCAATGACCCCCTCTACACTCTTGTCTGACACTTGGTGTTGGGTGCATTACCAGAATCATTCAAAGCTAGAGTGTGAGCCTTACCTTACCACTGCCACCCGGCACATTGATGCCATTTAGAAAGAAGAACGCACAGCTAATTCCTCAGGACTTAGTACTTTTGCTGGCGACGCCTCTTCGACGTTGGTCATCCATGGATCCCAACCAGAAATCTCTGCAAAGACAAATCTCACTCGCGTACCATCAGGGCTGGGGGAAACTCCTCCCAACCCTCCCAAAAGCAATCCAAAGACCACTTTGTCTTTCCAGCCCCAGACAATAAATGATGACTTGTGGACCCTTAAGTTCGAGGGGTCCTGATCCAAACAAGGTTGTGGGGCTGGAGTGGAATTGATCAACACACAAGGGAAATCCTTCCTCACTTCCAATAGGCTGCAATTCAACTGCACAAATAACATCATGGAGTATGAGGATTTGGTCCTTGGACTCCTATTTGCATTAAGGAAAGGAATCACTCACCCTTGGGCCCTAGGTGATTCAGAGTTGATTGTTAAGCAGGTCTAGAGTCAATATACCTATCATGAGAAAAGGCTAGCTGCATACCACAATCAGGCATGGAGCCTTATTAAGGATTTTGATGCCTTCGGCATCGATCTTATTTCCCAGAGACAGAATTATGTCCTGGATGCCCTCGTCATTTTTTCCAGCACGCTCGAGCCAATGGTTGGCTCACGACTCTAGAAATTCTCTGTTGAGATGATCCCCACCCCATCTATTCTAGACATTCTCACCCATTTTTAGGTCTTTAAGGACGATCAGCATATCCTGGCCTTTATGGCCAATGTTGGTGTTTTCGAGGACCAGATTGTGGAAGAGAGAGATCACGATGATACTAGATAGGGTGATGAAGATGATGGGATCATGGACCTACCAACCAACACCATCCCTAAGGAGATGGTCACACTTGAACGAATCTTCGACTCGGAACCTTGGGGCTGGGAAAAGATATCATCCTCCTCTGAGGGAGAAAATTTTGAGAAAGTAAATATCGGCCAGCCCGATGAAGAGAAAATGATACACATTGGCACCTCCTGCTCCACTGAGGAAAAGGAGAAGATTCTCGCGGTTCTCCAAGAATACATAGATGTAATTGCATGGGGGTATGAGGACTTGAAAACCTATGATACAATAATTATGACTCATACTATCCCACTCAAACTTGATGCTAAGCCTTTCTGGCAAAAGCAACGACCGGTCAATCCACTGATCTGGCCTCTAATTTATCAGGAGGTTCAAAAACTACTATCATCCCAGATAATATTTCTAATCCGACATACTACATGGGTTGCCAACCTCGTCCTTGTGAGGAAGAAAAATGGTGAGATCCGTCTTTGCGTGGATTTCCAAATTTTCAACAAGGCCTCCAAGAAATATAATCACCCTCTTCCCTCATTGGATGAGGTATTCCAAATTGTGAACGGATCACAAATGATGTCCTTCTTGGATGCGTACTCTGGGTATAACCAAGTCATGGTTAAATATGAGGATAGAGACAAAATGGTTTTTACCACCAAGTGGGGAACATTTTCCTACCGAAGGATGCCCTTTGGCCTAATCAACGTAGGGGCCACATTTCAAAAGGCTATGGATATTGCGTTCGAGGGCCTTGTGAACCAGTGTATAATCATCTACATGGATTATTTGACCGTCTTTTCCTAGGATAGACGTGATAATTCCACCCACCTTGCCCAGATTTGTGAGAGATGTTATCGGTATGGAATATCCCTCAACCCTAAAAAAATGCATATTCAGGGTCACTGAAGGGAAGCTTCTTAGGCATATTGTCTCCGAGAAGGGTTGAAGCGCTACTAAACCTACAAATGCTCGGTAGCAAGAAGGAAATGAGATCTTTCTTTGGGAAGATCAACTTTGTCTTTCGATTCATCACTGGACTTGCCGAGATCATAAAATCACTCAATGAAATGATGAAAAGGGATACTAAAGTTGAGTGGAGCCCTGAAGCAAAGAGGGCATTCACCCAGATCAAACAAATGATAGCGGAGGCCCCAGTCCTGGCTAGTCTAGACTATTCCCTCCCCTTTTACATTTATTCCTTTGCTTCACTACATTCTGCCACGGTAGTTTTGACCCAGAAGGTCAAAGGGGAGGAATGACCAATAGCTTTCATGAGCTCCCCCTTCAAGAGCGCTGAAGTCTGGTACTTGCCTTTGGAGAAACAGGCCTTTTCTCTCATCTGTGCTATGAAGAAATTCTAGCATTATATTCTCCGGAGTAAAGTGCATGCTATCATCCCGGACCAGGTAGTAAAATTTGTGCTGATGTAGATTGATTTGGGTGAGAGACAGGGGAAATGGATGGCCATCCTCCAGGAATATGATTTAGAAATGGAACCCATAAAGATAGTCTGAGGCCAGGGACTATGTAGAGAGATGGTAGAAGAGACTCCCCACGTTGAATGTCAGACATATACAATGGAATCCATCACTCAAGATCCATGGTGCACAGACCTGGTGTACTTATTGTTGAATAATAGATGCCTGGAGGGATTGCCCCCAAACAAATGTCGTGCCCTGCAGCTGAAAAGCACATACTTCATGATCAAAAATGCCATGCTTTTTTGTAGGAACTATGAGGGAGTGTACCTCCGGTGCATTGATAGGGTTCAAGCAGAAAAGATAATCAAATAACTCCACAGGAAATTTGGAACCGGGCATGGCTCAGCTGACGCCACTGCCCATCAGATCCTTTGGGCTGAGTACTATTGGCCATGTATCTTTAAAGATGTCTACACTCACGTTTGGAAGTGCCATACTTGCCAAACTCTAGCACATTGTGAGCAGAACCCAGCTCTGCCTTTGCAGCCAGTCTTTGAAGCTAGACCTTTTGCCCAATGGGATTTGACTTTATTAGGGAAATCAACCCCAACTCATATACCAACCACCGGTACATTCTAACTGCTACCGATTACTGCACCCGGTGGTCTGAAGCCATACCTTGTAAAAATAACATGGCAGATGTAGTCATAAAATTCCTGGAAGAAAATATCATCACGAGATTCAGAATGCCCTTTGCTATAGTATGTGACAATGGTCCAATATTTTCTTCAGCACAATTACTTGAATGGACCTATGACAGGAATATTACTCTAAAGTTTTTGAGCTACTATTACCCTCAGGGTAACGGTGTTACTAAATTGACCAACAAAACTTTTCTTGAAGTGATCAAACATCTATTAGAACAGAATCCCTGGGACTGGCACCAAAAGCTGAGATTCTCCCTCTAGGAATTAAGGCAGCCTTGGGGATAGCCCCATTCCATCTAGTCTATAGCCAGAACCCAGTCTTCCCCATTAACTTACAGATCCCATTTTTATAATTTATGCAAGAATTCAGCAATCGGGACAATATCATGGAGGTTCGACTCCTAAATCTGGTGTGAATGGAAGAACAAAGAGATGCAGCCCTTGAACATTTTGCGTGTCAGCAAGCAATAGTGAAATGATGGTTTGACCGAAGAGCCCAGTATAAGCCCTTTCAGATTTCAGACTTAGTCCTTTTGTGGGACAAGGCCCAGGAAAAGAAAGGAAAACACACCAAATTCTAACGGCTCAGGCTTGGACCATACTTGATCTCAAAGATCTATGGGGCAAATACCTATCACCTCAGTACCATGATCGAAGAAGTTATTACATTGCCTATTAATGGATAGTTTCTCAAGCATTATTTTGAATGAGGTGAGTTTGTCCAGAATTGTATTATATGTAAATCTTCTCGCTTGTAAATATTCCTTCCCGGTGCTCTATTTGGGGTGCCTTGCCTTGTAAATAGTTTTGTTGGCTGTCCTCTGGGACTGCCCCTTTTCCTTCTTTTTTTTTTTGTTCTCGGCTTCGTTATTTCTTTTTCGGGTCTCCAGTGTTTTGCTCGCCCTTTTTGTATACCGGTATGCTTCGCATAAAATCTAGTCTCCGGAATGGTACCTTTCACATTTTTGGTGAACTTGGAATCTATTGTTAGCATGGCAGAATTGTTCTACACTTCAGAGTTATCTTGTGAGCTGGGTAATAGGCTATGATTAATCTTCATCGGATTCATCTCTGGAAGTCCAGAAATCAGTTAAATCAAATCAAAAGGAACAAGTAATCAGACACACTGAGAGTAGATCAGTCACACTAGTTCGTTGGTCCAAGTCTGAAAAATATTTAAATTCCTCCTGGGTCCAAATTTTTCCTCCCCTATTTAGAAAATTGGAGTAGATGGAAGGGTGAAAGAAGTACCTCCGTTAAAATTAGCTAAGCTTAAGGTTAATGGTGAAAGAAGTACCGCTTTCCCATCTAAGGAAAGAAAGAAATAAAAGAAAAGAAAAGAGTGGGGAAATTCTGGTATGCGGAGGAAATGAGAAAATTCAATGACTTTGGTTTGATATATTTAGTGCCTCTTCTCTGCTTCTCCCAGAGGCCATCGGCTTGATTTTCTTTCAAAGTACACACTTCACAACTGACAAAAGACCAAGGATTGAATCATGTATGGGCCGGATTTTCTCAAACGCTTCGCACCTTGCAAGCAGGATGCTCCAAGTAATGATTGATCCTAGTTTTGCTAACTAGAGATTCCACAGTTCTCGAATGTGCTAAGGCATTCATCCTAGATATTTTCCATTTGTTATGCCCTGCATACCCGTCCCTAAATTTTGTGTGCAAAATGTTGGGTACCCTTTTTTTTTCTTTGGCTCTTGCCTTGTTTCTTTGTTTCCTTGTTTTCTTCTCAGGGATTTCCCTCTCGTGAGGTTTATTTTCTTTCTTTTTTGGTCTTTCATACTTCTGGGACCCGGTCCCAGAGTTTGTTCTCTCCAGAGCCAGATTTTGGACTCCGGGATTCTCCTCCACTATGTCTCCTTTCGTGAGAAGGCATAGTTGCGTGGAATCCCCAGGCCTGGAGTTCGAAGGTTTGCCCATTCTAGAGTTTTCAGAGAGGAGTGTAGCTTGTTTTACCCTAAGAATATAAATGGAAATTACCTGTCACTTTCACAGTTACCGCGATTAAAAACACTTAGAGTATTCAGAGCGATTCTTAGGCGATTAAGCTATGAGTTGTTTTGTGCTTAGTGGACGATTACAAGTTGATTTGCGGTGTCTGTTCATGGTCGTTTGAGGGTAGACTAGTTTTAGAGTGTTCCTGGTGTGCTTCTCTCTTGCTATTCTTCAGATTTCTAGGTAGGTCCTCGGCTTGTTCTCTGGTTTCCTGTTATCCTTTTTCTTGCTGTTTCCTTTTGTTTTTGGGTTTTGTTTCGTCTATTTTTGCTAGTTCGCCTATTGTGTTTTTTTTTGGTTTGCCTCCCATTGGTGGTTTGGCTCTTCCAGAGGGTTGTTATCCCTCTGTACAGTTTTGAATTAATGTATACAATGTATATTGTCTTAAGGTAGTCTGTGTACTTGCATAAATATTGTATAAATCTATAAAAAGCTTGTAAATGCTATGTATTTTAATGTATATATGTTTTTATCCTTTAGCCCTCTATAAATTGATGTATATATCCTATGTATATCCCTCTAAACTAATAATTTCATTGTACTCTATCATATTTCCACTCACCATATCAATCTCATTGAGACAGAGTCACCACGGTTCAAACTCGGCACCTCGCTGGTTCAAGCCATGGCAACTTTCTCTCTCCTATGTCTCATCACCTTAATAGCAGGATTAATTTCCCATGAGTGGGAATTCAAAACATGTCCCATCTGGGATTTAATTTTCCCTGTGCCAGCCCACTTACCGCCATTAATCCCTTTATGTCACCCGTCACGTGACCACAAGCCAACCCACGTCAGCCAAGTACGGTTTCTTACTGTCACATCAACACAGAAATGGCTAGTTTATCCAGACTCTGAGTCTCAAGCAATCCCTTATCTTTCATTTCCTCCTGTCACTTGGTTCAATTCCCCTAGATTCCTATTCACATCTATTATAAGTATTCTAGGATTTTTGATGTATGCTAACACTTGTTGGATAGGTGCAGGGTGGTGACAAATTCCCCGGAGTTCCTATTATTCTTTTATATATCATGTTCTAATGGTTCTCTAGTCTTGCAGGTTGCGGATAAGATGTTGATCAAAGATTTCTAAAGTAATCACCCCTCTTGATAGCCCGAAGCTACCTACCACTTCCACCTAGGCGGCCACAAAAACCAAGGCCAAAAAAGTTGTTAGTAAAGCTGCCCTTGACCTCCAAATATCCAAAGGAGGGTGTCCTCGTGGGATCCAAGGTAGAGTCCAAAGTTCAAGAAATAATGGACACAAAGTGTGGACTTTGGGCTGAAATGCAAGGCTTGATCCAAGCCGTCTATAGGTTGAAGGCCACTAGAGACAATTTGGCCACTCAGCTTGCCACCTCCGGCATCATTAAGGTGGCAAACTTTCCTTGTTCGGTGCAATCGCCAGAGTTAATACTCCAAATGGAAACTTTGTACAATGCACCAACTCGGACCGTTCTACTTCCAGATCCCCGGCCATTACAGTATCCGGCAACAATTTTCACCCTGGACGCAGCAACTTTCACCTCAGGGCTGGGGATCTCATAGTTCAAAGGGTCCATTATCCAAAATCAGGTATAGATGTTGCAAGAGTTTGAGGATGCTGCCCTTATCTCCCAGCAATATCTCAATAGCCACTGGCTGAAGTCCCCAAAGAGGGATTGTAGGAGGATGAAGTTAGAAATTCCCTGCGGGGAGTTCAAGGAGCCCATTCAGGCGGGCATTGTATTCTTGTTCAGGATATTCAGATTTCCCCATGCCTGAGATTTCTCTGCATGGATGTACTACTTTCTTTACTGCATCACCACGCGCAGTAAAACCTTCAATTGGGCGGCTATCATAGCCAATCACATGGACACGCAGCTGAAGGGCATCATCCTAAATTCCAAGTTTTACATGACATCATACGTGGTATGGGAACTTGCCCAACAAAGATCGGCTTTTCCAGGTTTGGGAACAGTTGGAGAACTTGGAACCGGACCGGGTCAAGTAACACCATGGGATCATTATCCCCAAATACAGTGGGAACTTAGCTTCCCAAATTTCTATGGGGTAAATGATGCTTTCATTTATCATAGCATCCTAACACTTAGTCGGGATTCTGGGTACTGATTGTCGTAGGTGGCAATGAATTTGGTTGGCACCTATGGCCACTATTTTATTTAGTTCCATCACCACACCTGCATTCGGGTGACCAGCTTCTCTGGGAGACCCCATCTTCTTCCCCAGCATTGCGGGGATAGAATTATTCTTTTAGAAGTCTACTAGTAGATGATGGATCTGCACGCCTTCTTTACATTGAAGAAGGTCATCAATGTCCCATTCCCATTTTCATGTGGGAATTATACATGTAGCCTCGCTGCGGAAAGGGACACAGATAATGAATTAAAAATCCTGGGAATAGTGGAATTCCACCATGCCAAAAAAAACTACAATCCTCTAGGCAAGATTACCATAGCGCTTCCCTGGGCATCCTAGCCACATGAAGAAGATATTGAAGATTTTTGGGTGGACTTCCATGATAGTTTTGATCTTCGGGCCTGACAGCATTCACGGATGAGCAAAGGGCTCATGAAGACACTTGACCTTCAGAATTTTCCAAAGGTATTTTTAGATGACGGGCCACTAGAGGATCCAGCATATAAGGGACAGGGGTTAGATAAGTTAGATCTCCCTCCGGTGGACTGGGCCACCCCTGAAGACTTAAAAATTGAAGGGGTATGTCATCCTATTGTGGAAGCAAGTCACCAATATTTTTCTCGGGTGTGTCTCAAGAGCACCCAAAATAAATCAATGGTTCAAAAGGCCACTCCCTCTTCCGTCGATGCCAGACCTACTCCATCTTTCATCATCGTCGGACAGAGCACAAGAAAAGGAAAAGAAAAAGAGGGCACCCCAGCCAAGGTGCCTCCCCAAGTTCCCACCCTTTTAATGGCACAACTAAAACAACAAATGGAGTCAGGAAGGCTGGCCAGCCAGCAAATAAGTACATAGATATCCTCTGGCCTCCTTGTAACTCCAATGTCATCTGCTCGCCCGGTGGGATCCCCATCATTGGCTGTGATGATGAGCAGACAGACTTTTGCCGAGGCGGTGTCTACCAGCATTTTAGAGACTGGGGTTCCACTGACTAGAAAGAAGAAGAATAAGGTGACCCCTACACCAAGCGTAGCTGCTAGTCCTAGTATGCCGGATGTGCCCCTGGTGGATGTCAGTTCAGACTCTCCCGAACATGAAAATATTTTTGATTCCTCACCCCTGCATGATGACTTTGATGACACTTTATTGCTAGAGGAGCTCATGGACCTCCAACAGGGTATAATTCATGCGATGGAGGAATTTTTTTATCAAGATAAGGAAGAGGCCCCTATAGAAAAAGAAATCCTAGAAGAGGAGGCTGCATCAGAGTAAGAAGCCCAGGAGGAAGCACAAAAGGGGCCCGAGCAAAAAAAGATACTAGTCCAAGAGACCGAAGACACACCAAGGCAACCCAAAGATGAGAAACCAATGGTTGGGGAACTTGGACCCACAGGATCAACCGTACCCCTAATCATCACACTCCAAACGCCTTTGGTTACTCCAGGTGATCAAGTGCCCCGGAGCACATTTGGTGAGGTAGTAACGGTGACCGCATTGTTAAACTTTGGCCAGAGACCTCACCCACATCTAGAGGATGTTCTGATGGAGGAAAATGTTCCAGCGGAGGAGGTTGATGACACTCAATAACAGCAGCAGCAAATTGATCAAGAAATCCCAGACAATGAAAATGCAAGATCAGCTGACGTCGAGAGGGACGAGGAAGTCCCCGAAGATACAAGAAATATTGAGACTGGAGAAAAGGTTTCAAATATCACAATAGAGGATGCCAGCATGGTAGAAAATACTAAAGGCTCTGGAGAACAGGAAAAGGAGCAAGAACAAGAGAAGGAGAAAGAGCCTGAAGACAATGTACATTTTGGGAACACAACGCTAGATTTTGAAAGGAATCCCAATGCATAGGTCCTAATTACAAAGCCACCCCAGCTGCCCCAATGGTTAGTGTAATTAAGGAAGAGAAAGGCCTTGGTGATTGCATCAGGTGCTCCACTCTCTTTTGCCAAAATGATGGCCAGGAACGCAGAGGCCCAAAAGCCCAAGAAAGTGCAGATAGTCCACACTCTCCGGACTGGGCTGGCGGGAAACACAGTTGCGACTATTGCGATGCCTCCTCCAGATGCAGATGCAACATCCCTAAGGCCTGAGGACTATAAAATAATAGAGGTGGCACTAGGGAGAAGGGACAAGCAAGGTGAACTAGACTTGCTAAGAGAGGCCACTAAAGCAATAGAGGCCAGGTATATCAAGCAGGGCCAGAAGTTGAAGTTGGAAAGAGAAACTAATGTTAATCTCCTTGCACTTCTGGAAAAACTAACACATCCTTTGGCCGAGATCCACCTGAGAACCCCTTCCTCTGGAATTTCACTTGCACGGGGTGATGTGGATTCTCTCCAGATCATGAAGAAGAAAGCACAAGCAGTAGATGGATGGGTTGCCGAGAAGGTAGCTGCCATGAGACAATTTCTAGAGACATCCCTCCCAGACCTTTATCGGGTTGACCTACTCATCAGCCAAGCAAATGGCTCCGCTATTATATGGGAGCAAGACTTAATGAAGTATGAAAAGTGGAAGGTTGAGCTGAAGGAAATTTGCAACATAGGAGAAGAAGCCACCACAGATTCAGGGATTTTGGGAGATGAATCATATGATTCCCTCCAGGCCCAGTACTCCAGACTTGTCCTCAAGATTGAGGTGTGCAAGGAACTGGTTAAGGCCTTGAAAGAAAAGGTGACAGTGGCTCAATACCCCTTGGGCTTGTTTCAAGTATTTGTGGGTGGAATATCGCAAGTCGATCTCTTCACCACCAGAACATGTACCCCGGAGGACTACATCCTTAGCAAGTTTAATGAATGGATGGAGTCCCTGTATTCGCCTGCCAGAGATTTTGACCAGGGTAGGTTATCTAGACTATCCAAGATAATGATCCAGCCTCACGATGCCATAAATATGGTGGATGAATTCTAGAACAGGGCCGAAGAGGTTGAAGAAAAGTTGGAGGCTGTCCGCAGCCGATGGGGCAGTATTAAAGATATAGATGAAGAATGTATAAGCCAAGTGTTAGATACATTGAAAAATAGTAAGCAGCAATAAAGGTTCTCTAGAGTCATGAGAATCCTATCAACCATGTATCAGTTGCATTCTTTATTCTTTGGGGCGCAAGCTCCCGGATCCCGGAATCCCGAATCCAATATTATTTTTGAATTCTTTAAAGTGACCTGTATCCCGATTCCCAAAGCCAACCGGTCACTTTCAAGGAAGTTAATAAAGGGTGTCAGATAGTAGGTAACCACAACAAGGCATGTCATCTCGACAAGAGGGTTCTGACAGATGATCTTCCTAAGGTGTCATATCAACGTAACACCTGGTGCATCGAAGACAGTGAGCCACTCTCCCATTTATGAGGCATGTAGCCTCGATCCCCGGGGGATCTGATTTCTTCTTGTCTCTTCCTGGCTCTCTTCTCGAGGCCGATTCTTCCACTCCTCTTTTCTTGTCTTATTCTTCTGACATGTCAGACCCTTTCCATCTCGAAGTCTTTTGTAGCATGGCGCAGGTAGTACAGGCCACCAGAAATAGTATTATATTGTTAAGTGTAAAATAAGTTAGGTTAGTTTTAGGTCAAAACTTGTGTATAAATAATAAGTCTGACCTCATTCCAAGGGTCGGAAAAATTGATGATTTTGCAGTCCATAGCTAATAGTATTTTGGTTTTCTCAGTTCTTAGTTGTAGGGCTCATTGCTCCTTAGTTTTTAGAAGCTTTTAGTAGTTAAATTCTCCCCTAGAGCCACCATTATTGTACGCACCAGTGCTTGCTGGAAACTTGTTAATGAAGAAGGACAGATTCTATCAATGAAGTTGTTAGCATTCTAATCTCCAGATTAATGGTATTCTATGTTGCATGTTCTTTATTTCCCTTGCTCTGATATTTTAAGTAGATTAACGACCTTCTTTTCCTCCTCTATTGATTGAATATGAACTGATGGTTCTATATTTCTTCAGTCTTTAGTGTAGCATGTTAGAGCTTGGTTGATGTTTTGAATGTTCGGCATGACTATAGTAGATAAAATATTCCTAACTCTGCAGTATCTTTTGAAGTTTATTTGGTAAAGTTAATGATTGCTTGCAGGAAACCCCACTCACTTATATCCCTAGAGAAGACGATCCAAGATAACTATCTATCCCCCCTAACAAAATAGTCACATTCCCAACTAAGCTCCTACACTGTCGAGACCCGACTCTCCCATGCTTGAAGGCCCGGGGAATCTCATTTCCCCAGAAAACCTTTACAGGCGAAGTTGGTCAGTACCCTAGTACCCAGTGACAACTTACATCTGTTGGTAGACCCGGTCACAAAGTCCCATCAACATGATCCTTTGATCAATGCATGCATGAAGAGGAAATTCAACATTCTCTTCTTCATCTTGTTGTAGTTTCTTTCCTTTTCTAATTTCCTTTCTCAATAAATGGTCATATGGCCTATTGTCCAGGAATAAGTGCACTAATTTTATCCCTTTTCTTGTGTTTTCTAACACAGACTAATGCCTGGGAAGGCTCTCAAATCTCAACCTTTTTATTTTTGAGTGGAGGCTCATTAGTAACCTCTGCTTTCAGGACCTCTGTCAGGTCAATAATATTTTCTCCTTCAACTGCTTGCTCTCCTATAGTTGTTTGATAATCTGGATAAGAAGTGGGTGAAGGATATCCCTCATCACTGTCATCATAATATTTTGACTCAGAGTGCTTTGGGTGACCTTTCTCAGGGACTACAAGTGCCTCCTCCAATTGTTTGCATAAGAAAGTATGAGCTTTAATCATTTCATCTATTCTTTGCAAATATGGTACATCAGGTAAAAACCACCAAATGATAATCCCTTTCTTTTTACATGTCTTTCCAGGTCCATTAGTTCTTTGATTTTATTTTCTCTTGAGATAACCTCCTCATCCTTAGAATATTCCTTATATCATCTTCCTCTATGAATTCTTCATTTTCATAGGTGTAAGGAATAGTGGGGGTTAGGATTTTCTTGGCACTTGCAATGAATGCCTTTGCATCAGCATATCTATATAATGTTGCACCCATCTTATAATGGCTTAGCTAGCTCTCTCCTAGATCTATGGCCCTCTTGCCAATAGTAAACTAATAAACCTTGAGCTGTCTAGGAGTGAACATTCCTTTTCTATGAGGAGAAAGATGCTACTTATCTATCAACATAAGTTGTCAGATAACCTCCATAGCTACAATTCTAGCAGGGACATGGAATGGGAGTACATGTGGTGGATGTGTACATCCATACACTCTGATTATGGTAAAATTCTCCAAGAAAAAGTCACCTCGGTTGTGATCTCCAGGCCACTTGTCTACATACTCACAAGGCCTTAGTAATTGGAGTAATTTTGTTGGCAATCTGGTCTTGTTTACCCCCAAGCACTGCAATAGTGGATAAACTATCCAATTCTCAAATGCACAACAATTACAGTCCCTAGCAGTGTAATTTAAAACTTTTATCCGAAACTGGATATAGTTGGGCTGACCCTGGTGCATTCTTTGTGGCCTCAAATTCTCCAAATTCATCACAAGGTAGTTGTAATACATGATTAGATGCATTAAAATAGAATAGTGTAATAATTTGGGCTCCTCCTTTCTCTTTATAGCCATAAACCCTTCATGCATCTTATTGATTATATATTGGATATAATCATAGGTTGTGCTAGTATGGATATCCTGCAGATCTAGGGTTATCATTAGAACATCTGCAGTAATTCTCTCTGAACCTCTGTCCCTTCCCAGTACTCTACAGAGTGCAAAGGAAATATACTTGATATAGTGGTTTAAATCCTTATAAGAATAAGGAGCTAGTCCGGGCAACGGGGCAATATAGTTCTTAGTCTGCCTAGGAACATGTTTATGTACTAGACCTTTAACTACCCCAGCCTACTTCTCATATCTAGCCTCTTGTTTCTTTAAATCTATTTCTATTGCCATTGGGTAGTAAAGATTGAAAGATTTCATAAATGAATTTCTATTCAAAGCTAACAATACAGTACCATCACTTTTCTTGATGGTCTTAGAAAGCTCATCATAATTGTTTGCTAAGGCTAATACAAGGTCAGCATCCACAAATACATCTGGTACAATTAACCTACCTAACCCACATGTCCAACGGTTTGACATAGGCATGGCTTCATCAGAATTATTGTAAAAATAGTTAAATAGGGAGTAACCTAATGAACCTGGAGTTTTAACATCTCAAATGTATGCTAGGTCATCAACCATCATGTCATCTTTTAACTTCTTGTTATGTGTTGATCCTAGGAGCAATTGCAGAAAATCATCTGAAAAACTCCTCTTTCCCTTTGCATCATCACTCCTTCCACTGGTGGAGGCCACACTCACTGCCCTACTCATTTTGACTGTCTGTTCTATTCTCACTTTTTTCTTATCAAAATTGAAACAAATCTACCACAGAAACCCTTACCCTGAACTGGAATGCACAAAAAATAATTCAGGAGCTATGAAAACCAAACCAATTATCTTGAATTCTATAAGAAACCTTGCTCAATTCACTATTCAAAGTTAACAACTCTCCTTTTTTCTCAGACACAGAAAACTTAGCAAATTCTCCGATCTGAAATTTTGAATGCAAGGTAAGTGAAAATAAAGAAATGATATCATCTATTTAGGGTAAAAATGATCAATGTATGCAGCTCATTATTGAAAAATCTATTGGAAAGTGACAATGCAAGCAACTGTTATTTTTTCATTGATGTCAAACCTTAACTGGTGAGACTATTGTTATCTGTTTCAGTACCATATCTATTGATTGATGAAGAATATTTAACAAGAAGACCAAGTGAATGGTTGAGTTAAGGAAAATAAAAGGGTACTTGATCAGTTGGTACTCTAGCAAAGTAATTAGTTGTTTTTCTTTCAAAGATATTTTTTCTGGTTGTTTGGTGTCGAGCAAGTCTAGCTTGTGCTAAGCAAGTTTGTTTAGTGCGAAGCACCAGTAAAATTGTCGAGTGGAAAAAGTGATTGTCGAGCAGATCATAGATGTTGGCCGACTTGCAGTATTTGGATTAATGATGATATTTGAGATCTCTGGCCGACTTAGTTAATTTTATTGGGATATGTAAAGTTAATTAAAGATTGATCCATGTCATTTAATGTATGGATAACCGTAATTAATGCATGGATTCAAGATTTAATTAGAGACTACTTTGGAGAAGTAAATATAATGTAATGATGGAATGATCCGTTGGATCTAACCTAACCTAAGATCTACAATCTTAATTAAGTGGCAAAGGTTTACCTGACCTAGACAGAGAGGTATATGATAACCTCAAGGGGTCATTCATTGAAGTGTGGATGTACTTATTGATGTACATGTGTGTATGCAAGAGGATTGCATAGTTGATTTAATGATTGGCATGACCTAGTAGAGAAGGCTGAACACAGAAGCAGAAAGTTGCATGTGTGATTTCTTGATGGATTTCCAAGCAGATCAGAAGATTGAAATGACAATGCAGGCCACTCAATAAGTTAGCATCAGAGCTGTAATTGGATCTGAATTTGCAAAGTAAGTTGTATGTATCAGATCACAACTGCTAATTACTTTTTAACCATTGTATCAGTTAAAATCCTTTAACAAGGTTGACCTAACAGTCATTTGTATAAATCCTCTAAGCAAGGTGACATTCAGGTGGAATGTTCTAAGTCCTCTAACAAGGCCACTCC
>MU225916.1:3071040-3105524 GCA_018584345.1 Thuja plicata
CGCGAGATGATCTTTCATTACCTCAAAGCTTCAGCGACTGAGCGAGGCGTTTAAATAGGTTCTTAGTCGCTCGGTCGCGGACTATCACAGAACTTGATAAGTACTTGTGCGACTGGGCGATGCACATTTCATTTCCTTGTTTTATATCTTGGTCGCGCACTCGCTCTGCAAAAAACAACATGAGTTAAACCTATGCGAGTAAGCGATAACTACATGACATGACCTCGTCGCACTCTCGCGCAACTCAAAACATTGATATAAGCTTGATGCGACTGTGCGACCGCTTAAGTTTCAACAACACTCGCTCGGTCGCGGAGCATAAAATATACAGCACAAATTTCCAGCGACTGCGCGATAGACATGACCTTAGCTCGTCGCTGACTTGCTAACCTTCAAGTTAACTTCAAAAACAGCTCGCGACTGCACGATACATAATTTTATTACTCGTCTCCCACTCGCAGGCATACTGAAACTTGACTCAAACAGCTCGCGACTGCGCGATTAACCTTTTCATTAACAGCTCGTCGCCTACTCGCACAACTTAAAAACCTTATGATAAAACCGATGCGACTGAGCGACTAAAGATGAAATATGACTTCAAAAAGTGATTGGCTCATTTTGAGCGGTAAAACACAAGACTTTGAAAACAAGAAAGCTCGAGAAAATGACAAGACCAAGGGATTCAAAAAAAATTTGATACAGTGCTAACACACCGTAGATCTCTTTTCAATCGGACGCTTATTGCTAAGTCTCTGAATCACTTTAATCCATTATGAGACTTCACAACTTAAGCCTATGTTTCTTAATCGCTAGATAATTATCTCTTAACCATTTTTAATTGGAGACTTAGCGACAAGCAAATAATACCTTTCCTTTATAAACTTAATTTATTTTGGAGACTTCGCGACTAAAGCTCTGTCTCAATGTCGCGAGAAAAATTTCACTTTATGAAAATTGTTAAGAGACTTAGTGACTACCCTTGATCTTCCTTTAATCTGCATCAGACGGCTGATATTAAGTCTCTAAATATTTTATAAAAAACCTAGATCATGTGGAGACCTAGTGACAAACACCTTTAATCTCTTAATTACCAGAGAACATTTTTTTCATTCAGAGACCACATGACTTATGCTTTAGCTTTATATATTCTAAACACATATCTCTTTATCATTGTTTGTCTCCTTATCATTGAATGAATGTTGACTTGTCAAAAATGATCAGCGACTTAACGACCACCGTAGATTTTCTTTTAATCATGTGGTTGTCTCCAAGTCTCTTAATCTTTTCCTTAACTTACTTTGTATCTTGAGACTTGGCAACTGCTTTATCTTTTAAAACTCATCATTAACTCTGATTTAATCTGGAGACTTTGTGACCAAAGGAAATCAAAGTCGCCAGACATTTTACTAACTGCAGGATTTATTCTGAGACATTTCAACCATCGTAGGACCTTTCACCAGATGGATAGTTGTCGCTTAATCTCCAAACCATTTTGGCATATTTCTTTTCATTCTGAGATAACACGAACAATGCTTTTCATTGAGTCTCTAAACAAAATGGAATATTCTTATAACATTGAGAGACTAGGCGACTGACTTAAAAAAGAACATGACTCATTTTATAACTTAAGTCTCAAAAAGGTAACTTTAAAGTAGAAGCTCGATTGGGAAATTAGGGCTTTTTCACATTTTTGAACTTTATAAGACTTAAGGCTTAGAGTTTTTTCAACTTCGGACAAGGTATGATCTAGAACATAGGATTTTTTTACATTATTACTAGTTATGAGGCTTAGAGACCATTACTTTCATGGAAAGACTGATAATAACAGGTAAATTTTGACATTTAAAGGCTCTTACTGACAGGGAACTCAAAAATTTTACAGGCCAGACTACAACTTTTAAATACAACCAACAGTGGCTCTAACTGAGAATGATTAAACATAAGTTTATATCAAGGACCATAGAATCTCTAGTTGCAGATCATCTTTATTTGACACTTACTAACCTATTTCTTAAAGGGAAACACACAATAGAAGAGAAAACCTACCTATATACAATATGATACAGAAACTTACTGTGCATAAACTTTCATTTTTTCAACTTCAGAAAGGCTTCATAAATTGCCCATGCACTGGAAACTCATACTCTTCATCATCCATTTTCTTTAGAATATAGGAATCTTTGCCAAAATTTTGAGAAATAATAAAAGGACCAATCCATAAAGATTCAAACTTTTTATGCTTACCTTTGTCTTTTGATCTTACATTCCATTGGAGCACTAGTTCACCAGGTATAAATTTTCTACAACTTTCTCTTTTATCAAACAGATACTTCATTTTTTGTTGCAGTTTTATGTTTTCTTTCTGTCCTTCTCTTCTGATCTCATCAAGTTCAGTCAGCTGTAATATTCTGTCTTTCATTGGATCTGAGACTTCTAGCTCCTCTTCTTGTATGAACTTCTATATAGGTAACAGATTATTTACAGGCATCGTAGCCTGCAGACCATATACTATCTCAAATGGTGACCTACCAGTAGCCTTCTTAACTATTATTTTGTCAGCCCACAGGGCTAATCTCAACTTTGTATGCCAGGCTCTCTTGTTATTTTCTAAAGTTTTCTTTAAAATTTTCAGAATGCTTTTGTTACTGGATTCTGCCTGGCCATTTGCCTGAGGCTGATATGGGGATGAAAAAGAAATTATAATCCTATATTCATTGCAAAAGTCTTTGATTTCATCATATCTGAAACACATGGCATTATCCATGACTAGCTTGGCTGGACACCAAATCTGGTTAAAATATTTTCTAATAAAAACTCTGTAACTATCTTACTTGTTGCTTTTTTATTGGGGATTGCTTCTATCCGCTTAGTAAAATAATCACTAGCAACTAGTATCCAACTGTGTCCTCCACTAGACTTTTCTAAAAATTCTCCAATAAATTGAATACTCCACATGGAAAAAGGTGCCTCAGCACTTACAGGATTTAACAATAGGGCACCTGAGAACTTTAACTTGTTTGAGAATCTTTGGCAAGGCACACACTTCTAGATAAATGCATGGGTATCTCTAAAAATACTGGACCAATAATACTCTGCCCTTAAAATCTTATGAGCAATAGTTTTCGCAGAAAAATGCCTGCCACATATCCCAACATGCATTTCATTTAATATTTTCTCAGCTTGATCTTTATCTAAACATAACAGTAGCACACCATTTTTATCTTTCCAATATAGGTCTCCTTGAATCAAGGTGTACTTTTGAGCTTGCAGCTTCAAACTCCTCTTTTGATTTTCTGACATATTTTTAGGACACTTGGTATTTTTTAGGTAATACATAATATCAGTATAGAAAGGTTGCCTCTCAATACTGGTTACTGTTAAATCTTGTATTACTTCACTATTCACTTGTACCAAGTCCAAATTTTCTTCAATCGTCAATTTTGCCAGACCTTGTCCCCTAACCAATTTTGTAATATGGATTTCTAGATTAAATTCCTGAATTCTGTTAATCCATTTACACCTCTTACCAGTAACTTCGGACATGGTAAGAATATCTTTCACTGCTGAATGAGGAACATATGCCTGCACCTTAGCACAGACCAAATATGGTCTAAAAGATTTTACTACTTTCACTAAGGCATATGCCTGCTTCTCCATCATCTCATTATTTATCTCTGCAGCCTGGAGAGATTTACTATAAAAGGTTATTGGATGCTCAAATCCTTCTTCATCCTTTTGTAGTAAAACAATAGCAATTGTATGATAAGATGAAAAAGAAAACAGAGAAAGGGGCTTCCTATAATCAGGTGACTTTAGAAATAGAGCCTCTTGCACTGCCTTCTTTATTCTTTCAAATGTCATTTGAGCTTCTTCCTTCCAATTGAATTTTGCATCTTTTTTCAGCAACTTTATGATAGGTTTGACAATTTCTGCAAAGTTTGCTATAAATCTTCTGACAAAATAAATCTTTCCTAAGAAAGATTGAACTCCCTTTAAGTTTTTAGGTGCAATGACCTTTTGGATTGCTTATATTCTTTCTGGGTCTATTCTCACTCCATCTTTAGACACTATGTGTCCCAGCAACTTTCCCTCATGTACTGCAAAATGACATTTCTTAGGATTTAATGAAACACCATATTCTAAAGCTTTATTGAAAATTTTACCCAGGTGTTCACAATGATCTTCAGCCTTCTTAGAGTATGCAGTTAGATCATCTTGATAAATGACTATGAAAAAGTCAATAAATTCTTTAAAAGAAACATCCATGGCCCTTTGAAAAGTTGCTCCTGCATTTATCAATCCAAATGGAATTATGATATAGACATAAGTTCCCCAAGGAGTGGTAAATGCAGTCTTGTACTGTTCTGATTCCTTCTTTAAAACTTGGTTGTAGCCTGAGAAACCATCCATCATTGACAGCAGCTCACAACCAGTCACTTTGTGTAACATTGCCTCCATGTTGGGTAAAGAATAATTATCTTTTAGTGAGGCAATATTTAAATTTCTAAAATCCACACATAATCTGATGTCACCATTCTTTTTTCTTACAGGTACCAAGTTTGAAACCCATGTTGAGTGTCTGATAGGCTGGATAATCCCAGCATCTTTTAACTTCATCAATTCTTGTTGCATCTTAGGGGCCAGCAAAGGATTAATAGGCCTCTATTTTTGCCTAAATGGTTTCACCTCTGATTTTAGTGGGATCTCATGTTGGAAAAGGTCTTCCCTATAAGCTTTTAGGTCCTCATATGACCATGCAAAAACATGCTTATATTTTCTCAATAGTTTAATCAAATTTGTCCTTATATGGGAATCTAAACCTTTTCCAATGTAAACAACTTGAGGACTGGTTTCTAATCCTAAGTTAATTTCCTCAAAGTCCTCAACCTTAGCATTGCTTATTTTTGCTGAGTGGTCATTTTGACTACTGAACAATGCTTCAAGTTCAACCAGACCCTTAGGAATCTGATTGGAACTCAATTGGACAACCTCATTTCCTAAGACATAATATTTACCATTATTGTTCTCAAGTAAAGTATTTCAGTCTATGCACTGATTCTCATAATGGTCCAGACACTAAATGAATCTCAAAATGTCTTGGTCATCCTGAAAAACTTGTCAATTGTATATATTATATGGAACAACTAGTCTTGTCTTAACTTCAAGTATTGATACCCCGTGTAAAGTCTGATCATCAGTTTTCAAAGCAACTTTTGCTAAGAAATCTTCCATTATATTCTTTGACTTTTCTATCCAACTTATATTAAAAGCATCAAACATTTCAATCTGATCCCAAATAGCATATTTATACATCTTTAATCTATCATTTTTCACTACATATTTGGATCTTATTTGGGCTACCACTAATTCAAAATCACCATAAACTTTTAAACATTTTATTCCATGTTCAATTGCAATTTCTAGCCCTAAAGATAAAAGCCTCATACTCTGTTGTATTATTTGTACATTGAAAGGCTAGCAAAAAAGAATATTCAAAAGTTGTACCTAATGGAGATACCAGTAATACACCAGCTCCTGATCCTTCTTTTGAGAAATCTCCATCATAATACATTTTTCATAATCCATCATTTTGTACAGTCAATTCTTTAACTAGGGGATCAATATTTTCACTCTGATGATGATGATCAATCCTTTGTACTTTGAAGTTCTCCATATCCACATCAAAACAGTAGTTAATGTTAGTGTCTTCATACCACTCAATCATGTGAGGAGTCCTACCTTCTCTTGACACTCTAACATTATTTCCATTAATTTTAAAAGTAGCATATGATAAATCACTTTGTATACTACCTCCCATTGAAGCACTCCACTTTCTAGATAGAAACATCCCATAATGTGGTGGTATGTCAACAACAAGCACATTCATAGTTAAAATCACATTAGGACACATTGCTAATTTGTATGGCATGGCTTCAATAGTACCAATAACAGGGACTTCCCTAGAATACATTGCTTGACATCTCCCATGAGGAGTGTCCACTTGTAATCCCATAGACTTCATAATTTCTACTGGCATGACAGTGTTTGATGCTCCCGAATCAATCATACAATTTTTAAGCATCCTTCCATTAATTACCAGTGTTAGAAAAAATGGGTCTACAACCTTAGGAGAAGTAGTTGTGTTTAAGAAAATCTGAGGAATCTCAGAAATTGTTATTTCATCTTCCTTCCCTTTGTTACTTGGTCTCTTATCAACATTTTCTAGATTTTGAATTTTCACTGTAGGCACACTGTTTAATAGTGATAGAACCTTTTCTTTATGTTCCTTGATTCTCATCATCTCTAAAAATGGAACTTTAACAGTCATTTGAGACAAACAGTGGCCCATGTCTACTGGAGTATATTTTATATCTAAGGACTTTGGTTTTTCAAAAGTAACATTATTTTCCTCAATCTATATGTTCAGAGTTGGTTCTTCTTTCTTAGATTTTTTGTTTTCTATCTCAAGAGAAGAAGTGCTTGTTTCTTGTACCTTTGCTTTTCCTTCTTGTACAACAATAGGCTCTATGGAATTAGTTATAATCTTTACCTTCGATTTGTTTGCACTTTCCCTAGGTCCATCTTTCTTTAGTACATATTTGGTGTCTATTTTATTTTCTTTTATAAATACACTAGATGATTGACTACCAATACCCCCAACTGTTCTATTCCTCAAATGATAGTTACTTCTAGCTTTGTTCACCAGATCTGTAGTAATTCTTTCTTTTTCTTCATCTGAAGCTTTTCTGACCAATGAAAGTTCTTGATTGTTTTGTGCATAACATCTTATATGGTCATCTATTTCTTCTATCTCAATGTCTGATAAAATGTGTTGATGATGAATCTCTACATTTCCTTGTGAACCATATGAATCATGATTTTCAATTTCATTATCTGAGTCTGCATCATGACATGAATAGGCATTTGTCATATTATAATCACATTGTTCACTTTCATCATTCCCTTGTTCTTCATTTGCTTTCAAATCTAAGGAAACAATGCAGAAATTAGGGTTATGTGGGGCTTCACAAGCCTCACACCAGAAATCATCATTACATAAATGGACAGCATTTTTATGTAAAGGGTCTGGAGTTTTGTTTTCAGGTTTTTCTTTTCTAGGTGGAGAAATAGGCTTTCCATCCTTAAACTGAGTTCCATAAGGATGATTTTGAATTCTATTCTGAGGATTATAAGTGTTATTATAGGAAGGCCTATTATCTTGAGGATCCCTATACTCTTTATATTTTGGTTCCTTTAGGTTACTCCTACTAAACCATGCATCATCTCTCCTATTCAGTTTACCAGACACCCTTATATTCATCTCAATATTTACTGCTATCTTGTAAGCATCAGTGAGGGTTCTAGGATTCTTATCCCTAAGAGCATAACCCATTTTAGAATCAAAAGCATTTAAATAAGTTGCTAGACATACCTCTTCATCCAGCCTTATTTTCTGAAACAATTTATGCATTGCTCTTTGGAATCTAGTATTGAACTCAGTGACCTCTTCATTGTAGTTATTTTTTATGTTATTGAACTCATTCAGTAAGAACCCCTTATTTGTCTTATCCCCATATTGATCTTTAAATAACTCAATTAATTCATCCATGGAAGCAACAGAGCCATTAGAAAGACTTCTAAACCATCCTATAGCATCCTCTACTAGATACTGAACAAAAAGCTTCATCAACACATCTTCATGAGTAATATTCAAATCATCAACAAAATCAATGAATTTTCTTAAGTGTGTTTCACAAGAGGTGGCATTATTACCTACAAATTTTCGGGAGCTTTTCTCCTACATCACCCACATCTTTTGGAAATGCATTTGGGTATCCAGGAATACCAATAAAATTAAATTGCTTATACATTTCAGGGTTCAATGGTTTTCTTTGGAAATTATCAGTCTCTTTGAAAGTAGTATTTTTTGCTTTGGAAGATGTTGTGTTCTCATTTCTAGCATAAGAATATTTGGAAGACTACAAAAAATCTATTTTCCTTTTCATTTCTATTGTTGCAGCTTCCATTTGAGCCTTTTCTAGCATCGTTTCCATGGTTTCCTTTTCTATTCTTAGTCTTTCAAGATCAATATCCAATTTGGACATTTGCTCTGTTAGGGTCTTCTGAACCTTGGGCTCTTCAATTTTGCTTTCATTGAGCTTTTGTTTACCTTTGTCCTTAACATTTTGTGAACTAGAAGATCTGTGAGTGTTTGGTATTTGTTAGTCTTTTTGAGACCTCACAGTATTCCTTGTAGTTTGATGTCTTCAGGATCTTCTTTTACTTTTGTTAACATCCTTATATTCATGTTTTTTCTTTCTAAGTTCTTTTTCCCTCTTCATTTTCCGAATAAGGGAAAAATGTTTCATGATGAGTCTTTCCTCCTCAGCAAGCTTATGAGAAGGAACCTTAGAATCTGAACTTATGGCATATGTTCCCTCTCATTCACTACAAGTGGAAGTAGTTGCAAATGTTTCTAATTTTATTTCTGAATTTTTTTCATATTCTGAAGTATTCCCTTCGTAATTAAACAGATTACTACCTTCCTCTCTCCTAGTAGTGTTGTCTTGGCTTCTTGGAGAAATTTGATCTATACTAACTTGGTTTCTTTTCTTCCTCCAAGACATCTCCATTCTTGAAGTTGATGGGATTCCTCCATCTAATGCAATTTCATGATTCCCCCTGGTTTTTGACCTAGTATTCATTTTGAAAGATGTTTTCTTAACTTGTACTGATCTCAGAGATTTAAATTTAGATTCGCCACCCAACAGTTGTTTGGGATAAATATATTGTCTTTGAAACCCTCAAAGATTTTGAATACTTTTACTAAGACTTTACAATCTCTAGTGTTTAAAAGACTCGTCTGTTTCAACCAAATTATGGGGTAGTTCTTAGATACAATTAATTATACCCAGTTCCCCAGTAGAGTCGCCAATTTGTTAGGGTTTTTTCTTGCCGAACCTTCAACAGATGCTTGAATACTTAATAAACTCTATGACTCCCAATATTTGAAAATAATGACTCAAGCAAGAGAAAACACTAATTGATGAGGGTTTATGATAATATCTGGGGAAGCTATTATCACCTCCTTCTTTTTAGGTTCCACAACACCCATGCAGGTATTACCTATATAAGATTGCTATCTTGTAGTATTAGTAGATGTGGATACTGATTTGCTGCTTGTTTATTTTATTACCTTATAAATTACTCTGCATAAAACTGAGAACAACTTAACACAGAGTTTAACCATAAAAAACTATTGAAATGATAACAGCAAATAGTAGTGTTTTAAGGCCATTCATCCTTCTTCCTTTTATAGTTCTCAGAACTTAGGAGGGGAAACCTATTTTAATCCTCTCTTAAAGGGATTAGTAGAATGAATTGTATATCTTCATACAATTACTTGAATTTATATGTTTTGATTGTAAATGTGAAATATTTGTGTATTTTAAATTGTTTGGATGATGATAAACCACTTGACAGATTCTAGACCAATGCCTATCCTTGGGCTATAGAGTCAAAGATGCAAAACCACAGAAAAGTAAATAGAGATACTATAGATTGCCTTACAACCTATATGCAACTTGAGAAAGATGCCTTACAAATCACCCTGCCACTCTAACATTGTTGTATCAAATCCTCAAATACTATTATACTCTCTGAAACTACTTACAAAACTTACTTCTTCTTTTGAAAGAAACTTGTAAGTAATTAGATAGCTACCTTGTAACCAATATGTTTAAAATGCCTTATATATTAAACATAAAAGAGCATACACAATAAGTAAAGAGACAACAACAATATAGAAGAGAAGTTGCACTGTATTTTATTTATATTCCTGCTTCATGCATATAGAGGCTAAAAGCTCAAAAACTCAGACAAAAGTTTGTAGTCTGGCTTATAATTATATTTCATCACCTTTCAAAATGTTACAATAAGATCTATTTATAGGTTCAAAACCATCTTTCAATCCTTAAGATAAGGATGCAACAAGCTTTGGATGGTTTAAGAAACCTAGCCCTAAAATGCAGATAAAACAAAAAATAAGAATAACCCAAGCGGTGGAAGGACAAAAGTAGAGAATGAAATCTGATTTTCTTCTTTGTCTTCAGTGAACTTTGGTGCCTTTGTCTGATTATGTTCAGGATAGCATCAAATGTTTGCAATGAGACCAAGTGACCTCCATTATAGGCTAACCTACACTTGTCTTTTGTGATTACTAACCTTCCTATGCTCATAGATCAAGCGTCAGGTGTCCTTCACTCTGCATCCAAGATGTCCAAGTCTATGTCAGCAGCATCCTTCTTCTTCTTTGGATTTTTCAATGTGTCCCATGTTGCTACATCATCTTCTGCAGGCCAATTAAAGCTCTGAATGCTTTCTAGTTGTGCTTTGTGCTTGTTCCACCGAGCATCAGTTATACCTTTGACATCTGCTATAAATTTATTTATGTCAGTCTCAGCTTTGAATGCTTCATCTAGAATCTTATTGTAGCACTCCATATCTAATTCTACATTGGTAATAAATACCTCTTTACTAGGCAACTTGCTATCAAATTCTCCTTTCCAGGCCTCCAAGGCCTTGATCTGATTCTCTTCTCCCTTGTTTAGAGGAATAAATCTATTGAAATTTTTTCCAAATAGGCTCAATCTTGCCTCTATCTTATTCAATTTACCTTTGAAGAAAGGTAGAGTCACATTTATCTTTTCTATCTCATCACCAACCTAATTAACTATCTCTGGAAAATCATTTCTATGTGGTTGTAGTGATGCCAACCTCTCAAACAGTTGTGTCCTACTAGACCAAGTTGTAAAATAAGGGTTTAATATAGAAATATAATTAATTACCTCAGTATGTAAAGTAGGAAGTTTATTATATGCACCAAGAATCAAATCAGTCTTATCCTTTAGAATATCAATCCTATGCATGAAGATGCTCATTAATGCCCCTAAGACTGTTTCATTGTGCTTTGTGACCTATTGCTCTGTCTCGGTGTTATCCCCTGTCAATCTTGTTTGAAGATCTTCATGAGAAACATCCTTTGGTGATGATGGAATGACCTCAAGTTTCTCCATTCATTGATGATTCAACTCTCTAATTGTCTTCTCCAAAGCACAGATCTTGATCTGACACAGCTCCCTATCCTTTGTAAGAGCACTGGTCTCTTCTATCAGAGTACTATATCTCTGAGATATCTGCTCTATTTTTGCCACATTCAATTGAGCAAAGTATGATAACACTTGTGATATCTCCATATCATTGGTGTTATTAAGAGACCACACCATCTGATTACCTACCATGCTTTCTTGAATATTTATTAAGGCTGGCTTTTTATCCTTAGGAGCTAGGCTCCACATAGCAACAGCCTAGGATTTTGGATAATAACCAAATCCCTTTATTAGTTCCCCCACCTGGACTTCTGATGATAGTTTGAGATCTGGTTGTCTCCTTATTTGGTCAATAATAAATGTTGAGGCTAAATCTCAGCCCTCAACAAGTAGCATACCACTAGCTTTGACCATTTTTCTTGATTCTTCTGGAGAAATATCCTTTGTCTCAGGATCATAATTTTGTATAGCCAATAAGGATTCTACTGTTATTGGATCTCCTCCATCTATCTGAAGCTGATTCTTAACTTCCTGTTGTTTATGCCACCTGAGGAAATCCTTAAATTCCTTACTCTTGATGAAATTATCATCATCCATGAATTGTTGCTGATGAATGATCCTTTAATCAATGCATTCCTGAAGAGGCAATTCAACACTCTCTTCTTCATCCTGTTTTAGTTTCTTTCCTTTTCTAATTTCCTTTTTCAATAAATGGTCATATGGCCTATTTCCAGGAATAATGGCACTAATTTTATCCCTTTTCTTCTCTTTTCTCACACAGACTAATGCCTTGGAAGGATCTCCAATCTCAACCTTTTTCTTTTTGAGTGGAGGCTCATTAGTAACCTCTGCTTCCGGGACCTCTATCAGGTCAATAATATTTTCCCCTTCAACTGCTTGCTCTCCTGTAGTTGTTTGATAATCTAGATAAGCAGTGGGTGAAGGATAGCCCTCATCACTGTCATCATCATATTCTGACTTAGAGTGCTCTAGGTGACCTTTCTCAGGGACTACAAGTGCTTCCTCCAATTGGTTGCATAAGAAAGTATGAGCTTTAATCATTTCATCTATTCTTTGCAAATATGGTACATCAAGAAAGAAACCACCAAATGATAATCCTTTTCTTTTTACCTGACTTTCCAGGTCCATTAGTTCTTTGATTTTATTTTCTCTTGAGATCACCTCCTCATCCTCAAGGATATTCCTTATAGCATCTTCCTCTATGCATTCTTCATTTTCATAGGTGTAAGGAATAGTAGGGGTTAGGAGTTTCTTGGCACTTGAAATGAATGCCTCTATATCATCATATCTATATAATGTTGCACCCATCTTATAATGGCTTAGCCAGCTATCTACTAGATCTATGGCCCTCTTACCAATAGTAAACTGATAAACCTTAAATTGTCTAGGAGTGAACGTTCCTTTCCTGTGAGGAGAAAGATGATCTGTATCTGTCAACATAAGTTTCCAGATAAACTCCATAGCTGCAATTCTAGCAGGGACATGGAATGGGAGTACATGTGGTGGATGTGTACATCCATACACTCTGATTATGGTAAAATTCTTCTCCAAGAAAAAGTCACCCCAGTTGTGATCTCCAGGCCACTTGTCTACATACTCACAAGGCCTTAGTAATTGGAGTGATTTTGCTGGAAATCTGGTCTTGTTCACCCCCAAGCACTGCAATAGTGGATAAACTATCCAATTCTCAAATGCACAAAAATTACAGTCCCTAGCAATGTAATTCCAAAATTTTATCCAAAACTAGATACAGTTGGGCTGACCCTGGTGCATTCTTTGTGGCCTCAAATTATCCAAATTCATCACAGGGTAGTTGTAATACATGATTAGATGCATTAAAATGGAACAGTGTAAGAATTTGGGCTCCTTCTCCTTTCTCTTTATAGCCATAAACCCTTCATGCATCTTATTGATTATATATTGGATATAATCATAGGTTGTGCTAATATGGATATCCTGCAGATCTAAGGTTATCATTAGAACATCTGCAATAATTCTCTCTAAACCTCCGTCCCTTCCTAGTACTCTGCAGAGTGCAAAGGCAATATACTTGATATAGTGGTTTAAATCCTTATAATAATAAGGAGCTAGTCCGGGAAACGGGGCAATATAGTTCTTAGTTTTCCTAGGAACATGTTTCTATACTAGGCCTTTAACTACCCCAGCCTGCTTCTCATATCTAGCCTCTTGTTTCTTTAAATCTATTGATGTTGTCATTGGGTAGTAAAGATTGAAAGCTTTCATAAATGAATTTCTATTCAAAGCTAACAATACAGTACCATCACTTTTCTTGATGGTCTTAGAAATCTCATCATAATTATTTTCTAAGGATAATACAAGGTCAGCATCTAAAAAAACATATGGTACAATCAACCTAGCTAACCCACATGTCCAAGGGTTTGACACAGGCACAGCTTCATCAGAATTATTGTAAAAATAGTTAAATAGGGAGTAACCTGATGAACTTGGAGTTTTAGCATCTCGGATGTATGCTAGGTCATCAACCAGCATGTCATCTTTTAACTTCTTGTTCTGTGTTGATCCTGGGAGCAATTGCAGAAACTCATCTAAAAAATTCCTCTTTCCCTTTGCATCATCGTCTACATCATCACTCCTTCCACTGGTGGAGGCCACACTCACTGCCCTACTCATTTTGACTGTTTGTTTTGTTCTCACTTTTTTCTTACCGAAATTGAAACAAATCTACCACAGAAACCCTTACCCTGAACTGGAATGCACAGAAAATAATTCAGGAGCTCTGAAAACCAAACCAATTATCTTGAATTCTGTAAGAAACCTTGCTTAATTCACTCTTCAAAGTTAACAACTGTCCTTTTTTCTCAAACACAGAAAACTTAGCAAATTCTCTGCTCTGAAATTTTGAATGCAAGGTAAGTGAAAATAAAGCAATGATATCATCTATTTAGGGTAAAAATGATCAATGTACGCAGCTCATTATTGAAAAATCCATCACTTCTGCCTTCAATTTTACATACTGTGCCATTAATACTATTTCCTAGCCGTAGCCTCTGATCATGACAGGCAATCAAATTTGAATGAGTGACAAATTCATGTAAATCCTTATTAAATTCAAACAGAGATTGAAATTGACGCGATTGGCTCTTTTCAGACATCTCAGCAACCTTTTCCACTTTGTCATTGCTTCTCTGCATTCTGATTGGCCAGTGACTTTTCAACTCTTACGTGTCTGCTACTATTTTAACTTTTCTTTGCTTTATTCTTCATTTTTCTCATCTGGCGACATTGCGACTGTGCTTTGTCTCCATGTCGCCTAATATATCTCTTAACTATGATTTCCTTTAGAGACCTGGCGACAACATGTATTACTTTACTTCAGTTTTACCGTAGTTAACTTATGGCCATCATGCGACTGAAGAAATCCAAGTCGCTGAAAGAAATCCTTAACTTTGAGTTTATCTTGAGATATCCTGACCACCGTAGATCTCTTTTCAATCAAACACTTATCGCTAAGTCTCTGAATCACTTTAATCCATTATGAGACTTCACGACTTAAGCCTATGTCGCTTAATCGCTAGATAATTATTACTTAACCATTTTTAATTGGAGACTTAGCGACAAGCAAATAATACCTTTACTTTATCAACTTAATTCATTCTAGAGACTCCGTGACTAAAGCTTTGTCTCAATGTCGCGAGAAAACTTTTACTTTATGAAAATCGTTAAGACACTCAGTGAATACCCTTGATCTTCCTTTAATCTGCATCAGACGACTAATATTAAGTCTCTGAATCTTTTATAAAAAAACCTAGATCATTTGGAGACCTGGCGACAAACACCTTTAATCTCTTAATTACCAGATAACATTTTTTTCATTCAGAAACCACGCGACTTATGCTTTAGCTTTATATATTCTGAACACGTGTCTCTTTATCACTGTTTGTCTCCTTATCGCTGAATGAATGTTGACTTGTCCAAACTGATCATTGACTTAACGACCACCGTAGATTTTCTTTTAATCATGTGGTTGTCTCCAAGTCTCTTAATATTTTCCTTAACTTACTTTGTATCCCGAGACTTGGCGACTGCTTTATCTTTTAAAACTCATCATTAACTCTGATTTAATCTGGAGACTCCGTGACCAAAGGAAATCAAAGTCGCCAGACATTTTACTAACTGCAGGATTTATTCTGAGACATTCCAACCACCGTAGGATCTTTCACCAGATGGACGGTTGTCGCTTAATCTCCTAACCATTTTGGCATATTTCTTTTCATTTGGAGATAATGCGACCAATGCTTTTCGCTGAGTCTCTAAACAAAATGGAACATTCTTATAACATTGAGAGACTAGGCGACTAACTTAAAAAAGCACATGACTCATTTTATAACTTAAGTCTCAAAAAGGTAACTTTAAAATAGAAGCTCGATTGGAAAATTAGGGCTTTTTCACATTTTTGAACTTTAGAAGACTTAAGGCTTAGGGTTTTTTCAACTTCAGACAAGGTATGATCTAGAACATAGGATTTTTTGACATTCTTACTGGTTCTGAAGCTTAGAGACCATTACTTGCATGGAAAGACTCTGATAATAACAGGAAAAATTTGACATTTAAAGGCTCTTACTGACAGGGAACTCAAAAATTTTACAGGCTAGACTATAACTTTGAAATACAACCAACACTACAAATAGATCACCTTTTTTTTATGGCCCCAACTATGCATATTGGAGGATTTGAATGAACACTTACATAATGTCTCTTGGTTTGGATGTTTATTTAAGTGTGGAGAGTGCTTATGCTATTATACAACTCCTCCAATGGATGATGCTAGGAAGAAAGATTTTTGAAAACAATGTAATAGCCATGAATGCAATATTAAGTGGCTTATTAGAGATAGAATTTTTGAAGGTCATGCATTGTGAAATAGCTCGCAACATGTGGGAGAAACTTCAAAATACATATGAAGGATATGACAAGGATAAAACGGTCAAGCTACAGACTCATAGGATGCAGTTTGAATGTCTCAGGATGTGGGAAGAAGATAACATTGTTGTCTATTTTTTGAGAGTTCATGAAGTTGTAAATCTCTTAAGGGCCTAGGTGAAAATGTTGAAGACAATGTTGTAGATCAAAAAAAATTCATATCCCTACCTTTGAGATTTGATGCAAAAGTTTTAGTAATTGAAGAGATGGTTGATCTTGACAAGATGACTCCTGACTAGCTTCATGGCATTTTAATAGCCTATGAGATAAGGACAAATCTTGATTCATCATTCAAAAGGGAGACAGCCTTCAAAGCCTTGAAAAAAATTAAAGATAACGAACGTATATCAAGTGAAAGTTATGATGAATAATCTAATTCGAAAGATGCAAACTTCATGAGTATGTTGAAAAAAGGTGTCGACAAATACATAGGCAAGTTGCCTTTCGAGTGTTTCAACTATGGTAAGGTAGGACATCTTGAGTTAAATGTCCTTATACAAAAATTGATGACAACAACAATGAAAAGAAGCCCGGGTTCAACAAGAAGCATAAGGGAGAAGAGAAAAGGTTTCAGATGTCTAAAAGGAGTTTATACTCAAAGGAAGAACGTGGTTTATCTGATGTTAAAGATGAAGAGTCTTTGTGTGAAGAATTTTTTTTCATGGCATTAGAAAAAGTACAAGATGAAGATCAAGAAATTGAAGATCTTATTGATGAAGAAGGAGAAGTGGATTTGGAAGAAGAGCTAATAAGGGATCTAAATAAAATCAAGAGGCTTAGAAAGAGAAAATACAAATCAAAGTTGATGCGACAAGAAGGGAATGAAGTGAATACCAAGATATGTCTAGCTCTTGGAGAATTAGAAGAACTAATCGTCCACTTGAAGGTTTAGGTCGAAGAAGCCCAGAAAATAGAAGAAGAAATCAGAAAATAGCTTAAGCTTGAATAAGAAGATTGTGAAGGACTTGAAGCTATAATTGTATCACTCATGAAGAGAGACAAATCTTCAACACAGCTAAATCATGAGAAGATAGATGAGAAAACTTTCATGTTATTGGATAAGATTATTGGATCACAACAATCATTTAAAGAAAAAGGTGGAGTTGGTCTTGAAGAAGGTCAAAGTTCTATGTCTACAAAAGAAGAACAACAGAAGACAAATGTTGATAGCATAAAGGATTCTTCATCAAAGGTCGGAAATAATACTTTCAAGAATCCTCCTATCTTGAGACAAACACGTATGGATGGGGTTAACAATTCTTTCTTTCATGGTTATTATTTCTCTTGCAATTATTTTGGACACAAGGCAATCAATTGTAAAACATATGTAAGAAATGATTTCAAATTTAGGATTAGGAATTGTTTTGATCCTCCAAGGAGCTACAATGTTTTTTCTTAAGTGAAAAACATATTTTGAAGGGACCTGAAACCCCTTACAAAAAGGTCAAAAAAGATATCCATGAAGCCCTCAACAAGGAATGACACAAGACCAAGATGAGGATTTTACCACCAGGCACCCACAACCTGAAACAAATGCTACATAGAAAAAAATAACTTGCTGCCGAAGACATAGAAAAGGCCCAAAGGACAGAGGAAACCCCAGCCCCAACACCCACAAATTAAGATTTACCTTTAGCCATACCTTTGCGGGAATGAAGGGTCATATCAAAGGAGGGTGTAGACAACTTGGATTTCTTACCCTTCATTGTAGTCCAGTCATCCTCTACCTTAGCAGCCACATCCTGCCAAGCCAAAGAATCTAACGCTAAACTCCAAAAACCTGAGGGAAAACCAGCACCACCCTCAGAAGAACTAGAGATAGAGTCAGCAACAACCAGAGAAACATGGCCATCAACAGCACATCTCTAAATAGTTATAGCACAATCTCCAATAAAATCCCTATCACAGGCATCACCTTCCTGAGACACAGCCAGTGCATCACTACTGGGAGCAGAAGAACCAGCCAAGATCCCAACAATCAGAGGGATAGCAACACTCTTTGCACCCCTATCAGCATTAACCAAAACATCTTGGGAAGAGACTGCGGGACAGTCCTCCGCAACCACCTGGGAGAAACTTCTATCAGACTTGTTTTCAAATGTATAATTTTTTTCTGAAGCACCATTCCACCACATGGTAGACCATTTCTTTTTCACTAAACTGCATTCAGCAGCAGCATGCTCATTTTTAAAACATCTTCTACATCTAAAAGGAACCCCTTTGTAATCCAATTTTTGAACCAATCTGCCCATAGATGAATTAATCTCAATCTCTACTGGAAGCCCTTTAGAGATATCAATCTCCACAAGGATCCGGGCATAAGTAGAATGCAACATATTAGAAGACCCAACATCTACCATCAGAAAATCACCTAGTGCATTTCTCACTTCCTCCATTAGAGCATCAAACTAGAGATGAAGAGGAAGGTGAGGAAGCCGTACCCAGATAGGAATCGTGTTAAACTTTTCAGAGAAAGGGGAAAAATCAGCATGCCATGGCTTAACCATAAGCATGAACTTATCATCCCAAGTGAAAAAAATGATCACACAAAATAACATTTCTATCCTAAGCAATATCAAATTTAGCAATGAAAAAACCTCTTGCCATAGGAAAAATTTGGATTGTACCTGAAATGTACGGTTCCCATTGTTGAGAGATCCAATCGTGCAACTGGGGAAGGCTTGGCCAAAAACCCCTAAATCTCCAGATAACAGCATTATATGAGAAGATGGTAACATGAGCATCCATTTCCTTCTCCAACTCCTCATTTAGCTTCACATATACAACATTTGAAACTGTAATAAAACTTTCATGATGGCGCTTAGACCCAGCAGAAGCCCCAAGCCTACCAGTCGCACTAGCACCAGAACCAATGATCCCCCCAGACACAGAGGCACCCGAAGGATGGGAACCAGTCGCCAAAGGGGACGAAGAGGGAGGTCGAGAAATAGAAGAGGGAGGGGCAACCACAGTCCCCCCAACTCCAGGAAAAGAGGCCTCATGGGCTCACAAAGCATCAGCAAGACCCCTAGAGCCAGCTACCAGAGACTCGGCTAAAACCCTAGAAGCACAAACATGAGCCCGCAAGGCATCAGCAAGACCCCAGAGCCAGCGACTAGAGGCACGCTTGAAACCCTAGTGGAAGAAGCAAGATCTCGCAAAGCATCAACAAGACCCCAGAGCCAGCGACCGGAGACACAGCTAAAACCCTAGCAGCAGAAGTGGGAACCATTTGAAAACCCAAGGAACTAGAATGTTATATGTTATAAATATAATAATTTTGGTCACACTACAAAATTTTGTAGAAGTCATATGACAGATTTCTATGGGCAAAAGAACTAGAAGTTTGAGAAAGAGGACAAAGCTAAGGAAGTGGCTAAGGTTTGGAGTAAGAAGAAGAAAGAAGTGTTGGTGGAGTCTCTGATTATGCAAACAGCTAGCACAAAATGAAAAAGACAAATGGTATATTGACATTGGTTATTCTAGGCATATCTCTAGAGACAAGTGAAATTTTGTCACTCTCAAATGTACGAATGAAGTTAAGATAAGATTTGTTGGTAATACATCTACAAATATCAAAGACCAAGGCACACTTGTTTTCGATGATGGTGAGACAAAAGTTGAGAATTTTTTGTATGTAGAAGATATGAAGCACAATTTATTAAGTGTGAATCAATTGTGTGATCAAGGATACAGTTTGGTTTTTAATTCATATTGTTGTGAGATTAGAAAAGATAGTAAACACATTGTTGATGCAAGCAAGACTACTAACAATCTTTACATTCTTGATGTTTTGTAAAGGGGGGAGTTGGGTGCATTTTCACTCCATTGAATTGTTGTTTGGACTCTACAGGAGTTCCCAGTATCATATTCGTAGCCTCATTTTAGTTTTGCAAGATGTTTTCAATTATGTAGTTTGGTTTCAATTATGCAGGATGCTTTGAAGTATGTGGATTGGTTTCGTCATTGATGTCAAAGGGGAAGAAACAAGTCAGGGGGAGTAGCTTTGTTTCAGCACTGTTTCAGAGCTTCTTTGTTTTGTTTTGGTTTCAGATGGGTTTCTATCAATGACAAAGTGGGAGATTGTTGAGTATGTTGTCATTGATGTCAAATGTTAATGATTAAGATTGTATAAATCTCAGAGGATTAATCAAATTAATATAAAATTAGTTTGATTTGCTTCATTTGCTTGTCAGTTGCTTGCTTGTTTGAATAGTCAGATTATGTGTCAGTTGTTTTGTCAAAATTGTCATGTTAGCATAAAATATTTCAAAGAGTTTATATGTATTCATTGCATATATCTAAATTTTTAGACTGCTACAGAAATTTATTAGATATGACTCCTTTATTTCCTTAGCAACAACTTTATTATTCTATTTTAAGTCGACTTAAAGTAGTGGCTTCTGCCTTATGTAGCATTTTTCATTATAGAAGGAAATGATTAAAAATAGTGGATATACATGTTGTGCCCTTGATGTATTTGTGGAGTCATTTTGTTATAAGTAATGGTGCGACAACTCTAGGACTCTATCGCATGTGAGTGTTGTGTTAAACTTTTTTGGTGATGACTCAGCTATGAAATAGTTTTACTGAAGTGGAACAATGGTATTTATTTATTTAGTTAAGGAGTTAGTATGTGTCAAAGAATAATATAAAAAATCATTATTTTACTTTGATGTGAGGATGAAGGAAGTCGGGTGTCCATTGGGTTGGTGCCCATTCTTTATTAATAAAAGTTTGGTATGTCGTCGTTTTTTACTTGAGAGGGTTTTCCATGAGAAATTTTGTGTTAATGTCTTGATGGTTGCTCTTATTAAGTTTTTATGCAGTTTGATGTTTTTAAAAGTTTAAAGTTCTGAAATATTGATTCGCACCCCTCCCCCACCCCCCACCCCCCCTTCCCCTCTCCCTGCCCCCTTCAACATTTCCTATGTGCTGTTCATATAATGTAATCAGTCATCACTCATGAACTTATCTACTAATTTTATTAGAAGTCCTGATGGTCAAGAATTTATGTTCATTCAAGAATAGATCTGAGCACAAGGAGTACCAAGTTACGACAATATATCTTCAAGTTTGATATTGTGAGTGAATATGTTATGATTTATTCATGTTATTACATCAACACTTGGGGGACTTGTCTAAAGAGCATTGCATCACCATCATTATCAATCCTCAAGTATAATCTTGTCAATTCAGCATTTCATTTATGATTTGGCATATGACCTACCAGTAGTAAGATCTCTTTTTATCTCATCATTGATGGTGTAGAAGTGGGAACACCAACATGCGTTCGACTTAGGTAAGCTCCTATAGAGCACAACCATTTTTCCTCTTTCATGTGTGCAGGTACATATCCAACATTTGAAAGTTGTAAATTTGAACAAAGCAAACTAAGACAAATAGTCCCAAACCTTGAACATGAGAAACCCCTAGACTATGTCAATTAGCTCACTCATTTGACACTTTTATGTTGATTTTTGGTGAGGATGATCTACATAACCTTTGATTTGGAATCGAAAGACCTATACTAATGAATACACCCTCAAGACTAGGGCTCCTATTTTCATAGTCTGACATAATTAGCTCTAGATTTCAGCTATAGATTCCTCTTTGCATCTCATTTTCAAATCTAAGATTCTATTTTGGTTTATGGTTTTGTATCGTTTATTTTGAAAGTTTTCAATTTCCTATCATTTAACCTAGCTCTTTTACATCATTGCAACAAAGGAACATTAATTCAAGTGCTCATCTCTCATAGTAAGATTGTAGTTGAGCCTACTCATGTTCTAATGATATGTCATTGAGATTTGAGATCTTAGTTTGCATCTATATGCTAGGATCTCATTTCCTACATGTTACAATGATCATGCAGATCCCAAAGAGCAAGTTTATGATTATGTATAAAAAGGCCTCACATTGGTTTACGAGAAAGGGATTCTCAATGTTCGCTTATGGTCACAGGATATTAATTACATTGATGACAAAGAGTTATAGATGTTGAAATATTACATGAAGGACAATATTGTGTCTAAACCAAAAATAAGAAAAAGGAGATGGAACATAGTATAAGCTCCAAGAAAGCAGTATTGTTTGAGCCAATAGTCAAAGACTTGAATAAGAAGCTAGAGATCATATTATTTTCACCGATGACATGGATTATTATGAAAATGATAGAAACCAAAAATGTTGTTGGGATTAAAATATTTTTTCAAAATTTAGAAACAGTGGTCCTTTTTTATATCAACAGTGTTAAATTTTTTTGTCTTCTATGACATTCTATACTTTGTTTAGAGTGGTTTCTAGTTTGTAATTGGTTGTTTTTGTAGGTTGTGTAAGAATAATTGGTTTGATGTTGTATGATGGTTGGTGTATATGCACCATATATTGTAATTTCTCTATAGTTATTTTTGGTTCATGATATCTAATATAGCTTAAAATAAAATATTGACAGTGGATGTGCACTATGGAATTGGAGATGTATAAGATTGACAAATAATTATTATATAAATCCGATTTGGATTTGAGATGAATAAACGGTGATGATTGTATCATATGAGTGATGTGATTGTGCCAAACTATGTCACTTTTGCATATCTAGTTGGCCTCCATTCGAAAAATATGATATGTAACATGCAAAAATGGCCTTTGAATGTTGATTCAACTCTAATGTCTACAAACCTTCAAGACCTACAAACATTTATTTTCCTAGATATTTTATCTACAATGAAAATGTGGCACTGTTAATGAATACATTTTGGAGCCTACTTTTAAAGGATCTTCTCTTTGGTAATCTTCAAGATCCAATATCATGATTTTTTATAAAATGGGAAAAAAAAAATGAGTATCATACATGGCAATGATGCGGTTGTGGGTAGTGTGTGAAATTTGATCCTTTGAACAATTTGTGGAGGTTTATGCAAAATTACCTAGTTCAAGAATTTGGGTATTTAGAATTTGTTGACAAGGAGATGAAATTATCATGTTTGATTTAGAATAGTCCCATAACAATCAATATTGGTTCGATGATGTAAGATTCTATAAGTGAGTAATTCTAGTCAATATTGGTAGGCATTTTGAGAGTTTCCCTCCAACTTTTCATATTCAAATGGGGTCTTCAATGGTATTCCTAGTCATGCAACATAATAGTTGAAGCCTTGTGTTCAAATAATGGAAGTGTGTAGAAATGCATGTCAAAAGGAAAGAGTATAGAGAATTGCTTGCTTGAAGGGTAAGATCTAAAGAGTTGTGTGGCCAAGGAGAAAGTAGAGAATTATTCCAAGGCCTTAAGCTCTAGGGTTCAAAAGTTCATGTCATAAGGTGCAAAAGTAAGATAGACTAGGGAAATGAAGAGTCGAGATGCTCTTGAATGTTTATGGGCATTAAAAAGTAGTCATGAGATTGTCAGGTCAAATTTTGAAGATACCCAATGCTTGAGGTATTAAGGATCAAGCTTCAAGAATACCCAATACAAGAGGCAACAAGGATCGCATTTTGAGATACAGTAATACAAGACAAAGTATGATCAAATTTCAAGGAATCTAATCCAAGAATGAGTGAATTGAGATTAGAAAATACATGATGGTGGAGGGAGTGGGAATCAAAGATTTGGGATATGACATTTTGGATACTAGTGTAATGAAGGAAAGGGAAGCCCAGAAGTTTATGTGCCTAAGCGAGATGAAGAAGTGAGGACTTTTGTTTGAGAACTTAAATCCCAAGTGGGTAGAATTTTGGATCTCTTTTACAAAGGAAATGAGATAGAAATATCAATATTTCAAGTTGAAGCTTAAAAGTGACATTTGTGTTTTAAATTTTAAAATAATAAAAAATGATGAAATGTAAAAATGATATAATAATTTATTTTTAATTAATTAGTAGGTAAAAGTATAGAGTTGTTAATGCTAATAGATTTCCACAATCCATAAAGTTATTTATTTTGTACTTTTGGATTCAATGTTTGTTAAAAAAAATCTCACAATCATATCCACAAGTGCAAAATAGATAGTAGAGTTGTCACACTTTCAGCCAACAAAATTATTTGACCATAAATAATTTTGGGCAAAACAATTTCACTCAAAACTACTTGGCACAAAGAGTTTCGTGAAAACCTATTCATTTGAAAGTAATAAAAGCTACTCTTTAATTTTAAAATTCAAACAAGATTAAATTTGCATGGAATGTTTTCATTAAAATATTCTTTTATTAAAAGTTTTCAATTGAAATAGTTGAATCTCTTCAACAAAATCTAAATTTCTCTAACCACGAGTTCTTCATGAAAATATGGAAATTATTTTTTGTAAAGATTAATGTTTAGAATAAATAAATAAATATTCTATTTAATTTTAATATTTTTTCAGGCTAATATATTATTATAATCAAACATGAGGTTAATTATAAATTTTTTAAAATTAAAAATATATGGTGCACTACAAGGGAATACAAATATTTTTGCCTAGACAAGGTTAGTTTTAAATTCGTTAATCTTTATCAGATTTCAGGGAAAGAAAGGAAAATGTATAGTATCATACACTTTTTTAGAAATAGAATATCGTACAGTTTCTTCAGTGATCAGGGTGTCCTCGTGGCAAAACATAAAAGTGGGACTAGGTTAAAGAATTGATAAGTCTAACGGCCACAACAAAATGTTCCCACGGCCACAACAAAATGTGTCACATGTCAGAATAAAACCTAAGCATATGGTGTCAAACCACTTGCTCCGATCAAAATACTTGGTCCGTATTTTGATCGGGGAGATAGACACGGAATTGGCTGTCTATGTAGCCACATATTTGCACCTTTGTAAACAAAATATGTTGTTAACAAAATGTGTTAGCAACATGTGTGTTAGTCTATTGTATTAAAGTGTGTTAGTAATATGCAAACAAATACAATAGACTAACACACATTTTGTTAATAACATATTTTGTTTACTAAGGTGCAAATATGTGGCTGCATAGACATAGCCTAGGTGTCCTAATGGCCGCTATAAGGTGCCTGGCCCATATATTTGATCCTAAGTTTGTTCCTTGGGAACCCAGAGATGATTTTCTGATTCATCCACCATGAAGAACTTTGAAGGTGGCTCCACATTTCACGGGTAACAACCAAATTCTAGCCAGGTTGAAAAATGCAGTTTAAACTGTTAGTAGTTTGGTGGTGGAAGATCTTGAAAAGATGTTCTTTGTTCAGTTAGCTATTATCATCTGAGTCCAATTCGATGAAATCAGGGAATGTTGAAGATGTCATGGCCTCCCATTGAGGAAGGAGTGGGTAAGCTCTCCGCATCTCAAAATAACTTGGCTGTACACATCGACTCTCCAGGGATGGCGGGGTATAATGGAGTGAATGACAGGAGCATGGGAGATTCATAGCTTTTCATTGAAGCTTGATGTGGAAAGAAGTCTTTCTCACCAGCCATCCTAGTATCATTAACCTTCTATATTATTATTTTACTCGAGAAGGGTGAAAAAAATATTTACTGGAGTTCATCTTAAGAAAAACAGCACACATATTCCATTGATACAACCTTGCATAGCTTCGTCAGAATTTTCTAGAATTCTGTTTCCCACAACACGATTTAGATAGTGCGCAATACTGACATCAAAGTTAAACCCCTGAATTACGAATATGTAACTAACATTCAGCTCTTGTATTATCCATTTACATAAGATGTTGCCTCCTAGATGAAGGCATGGCTTCTTTAAAGAAAAACGAAAAATAACTTCCCTCGTCGCAGTTAAATAGTTTCAATGAATATCATCAATGGGGAGCTAGACCTCGAGCTCCTAACCTAAAAGAACTTTGATATTTTAATATCTTGTAGTCTTCTGGTTATTTGATACAGAAGTTGGGGTATTCTCTTTAATAGTTCCAAAACTCAAGTCATAAAAAGCATATATATATCTTGTTGCAATGAATGAAAATAGTATTTCCTCTTGTAGATACAAACCCCAGCTTAACAAGTCATACATCTCATTGCAATCATAAGAAGTACAAATCTTGTTATATTTCAATAATAGGATGAATAATTGTGATTTATTTGTACTGGAATTACATTGCCAGTAAATGATATGAAAAGAACCGCATAGCATCTTCCACATCAAGTCTTTTTACCTCTATTTATAGTACAAGTAATACATCATACACCAAATATCAGATCAACTATTCTTAACATAGTTGATTTGGAAGGTGAAGCAATGGCCCCTGAAAAGCGTTGGCCTCTCTCATTTGATTGTTGCAGATAGTAAGGTCGCGATGATGCTTTTGTAGCTGAGGTCGATGCTACAACTTTTCCAGGTGATCGAGGTGGCAATACCATGAATCCAGTCTTCGCTTTTGCAGTAAAGGTTTGGCTTTGAAATGGATCCATAGGTTTTACTCCTACCATCAGTGATGAACTGATCTGTACGCCGTTCTTTTGAAGAGCTTTTTGTGCATCATAGGTGTTCTACAAGCAAATAGAAATGATTCATAACCGTTGGATGATAGAAATACCAGTGAATAAATAGAACTCCATAAAAACTAATTAGACAGAGAAACATTACAAGATAGATAGCAGCATCGCATTTTACTGCATTACAAAACTAGTGAAACAGCAAAGGTACTTTCACAGGGCCATCAAAGAGAGCATGTCTCAAATGGTTACAACAGGTTGAATCTCTGTCACTTCTCTGTACCAATCACACAATCATCAATCGGGGCTTTTTATCTTCATCTACAATTTTTCAAAACGAGAATTACACCATTGGCATTAATTGTAGTTCTTGTGATGAAGTTGGATAAAACAATATAAAGCCCTCTGGAGGAGAAAATCATTTCCATAATGGTTTCACTGAAATCTTGGTTTGTTGCCTCAATAATGATGCAAATATCAATAAGGATTCTTCATTGTCATCAGTGAACGTCAAAATGAGACTGAAGACAGCATTCAGAGTCTAGAGATCAAGTTGGGTATAACTGAAAGAAGAATATGGAACTTATTAATACTAAGAGTAGCAAAACCCGTTCCACAACACTAACCATTGCTTGAATCATCTGTGTGTAATGCAACACATGGACCTCACAACAAGCAGAGAACATAATATTATATACACTATATATCCATATTAAATTCTTATCAATAAATGAGGACAGAAAATGTAACCAGCAGATGGCAAGGCAACTCTCTGATGTTACTTGGCTATCAATGAAGTTGCTGGTACGGGTACAGGTACAAGAACCCGATACATGGGTACAGGCAAAAAAAAAATTCCCTTGGGTGTGTGAGTGTTTGTACAAAAAGTTTAAAGAAATATACAGAATTGTAAAACTAAATGCATTTGACAGTAAGATACTTCGTCGTTGATCAATGCCAAATGCCAAAGATAATTTTTAAATGCCAATTGATAGTTCAGAATTTCAAAAGGATGTATTATTTCAATGCTTGTATTCACACTCTTGTACAAGTAAATATGAAGAAAATATACCCTGTAAGGAAATTGTAATTAACACTAAGAACCTTATATTTGGACCCTAATTAATTGATTCATAGTTGCATATCTATATCTACATTGTCATTTCATGAAAATGTGTGAGATATTTCATGTATACTACATCCTAGGATATAGTTTCCTATCCTTTGAGTTTCATACTTGCCTTTAACACCAGCATAATTACCATCTTGAGGGATATGTATTTCATACATTTGAGGATTATTTTGCAATGTGTGGCCTGATATCATCTAAGCAACCACATCAGCTAAATATTTATTATCTTCCCGTGCCTAGCAATGTCAACACAAATGTCTGATAGAAGTTTGTAACCATTGAGGATGAAGCAGCTATACATATCCTACCTAAGATTTTACCTTATCAGCTTTGCACATTGAACTTTCTGCATTAATGATACCTGCATTATGATTATGAATTTGAGAGTTTTGAGAGTTTTTAACTTCTGAGCGCTTTTTCTTTTCATGGCCCATGGTTATGTTCAAGGGCACCCAGGGTATGTGGTGCAGGAGCACCAATTGGCATAAGGAGGGTCTATTAGAGACCAATGAATGTAATAAGGTCCAATGGACCAATTTTTTGGTTTTTTGTAACCCTGGTAAGGGATTTAAAAGGCTATGTGAGCCAACTTTCTAGTTTAGGGCCAATAGGTCAATTTGTGTCAAATGAGTCTAATAGGTGAAATTCAAGTTGTAACATCATATTTGGGTCCTTTTATCCATGTGTGGACCAAATGTGATGAGTTTGAGGTCATAGGATGGTTAGGATACAAAGATGTCAAAAGTTGCAAAAGTTGTCATGACAACTTTGCAACTTTTCAAGCAATTTTGCAAACAATTGAAAACCAATGGTCAACTAATTCAAAAATTAGTTGGAACCGGTTGAGATGGTTGAAAACTGTCTATGTAAGCCTCAAGGCACGGAGAGATCATGCTGTTAATGATCAAAGAGTGAAGGAGCAATAAAACACATTCATTTTCCAGTGAAATTCTGAGTTTTGCAGTCTACGGCTTTGTACGGATTGAACATTCAACAGACAAATCAATGCATATGGATAGGTAGAGATGTTAATTAGCTTTTATTTTCAGTTGGTTTGAGGATCTAGTGTGTTTATTTGAGTAAGTTATCATCAAATTTGTGTACATTGCCTGTAAAACCTTGTTTGCTTAGGGTTTCTGAAACAGATAGGGTTTTCTTGACTTTCCACCGTCCAAAAATCATAGCCTTTGGTGGAAAGTTAGGGTCCCCAATGTATTTTAAGATTCAAGTGGTTTTGGGTTGGGAAGTGAAGGTGGTGAAGAGTAATGAGCAATAGAAGACCAGGCATCTTCATGTGACTGGTCACAAGTGAGAAGAGATTTGGTTGCAGAGGTACATCTCATTGGACTAGACCCAATCCATTGGTGGAATTGATGATTTTGGATCTATACAGGCTTGGTGCAGGCAGTAGTTTGTGGAGTTTGTCCCAGTCAAGGGAGGTTGCTTTGTAAAAGTGACCTAATTGCACAATTAGGCCTCGAGTAGCAGTCTCAAGTTAGTACCCTCGAAGGTGTGATCAAGAACCCATTTTGCAGTATGTTACAGAGTGTCCAAAAGAGTATCTGAAAGTGGAATTTATTTGGGTGGTCTTTAGAGAAACCTGAAAGTTGTGTGGGAAAAAGTCTGAAAAACCCTTTAGGTAGGGCTAGTAGGAGACTAGGCCTAAAGGAGGTATCCGCCCCCTAAAGTGTTAGGGACAATAGAGTACTAGTAGCATTGGAGTTGGGTTGTATTTTTCATCTGCAATCAATATTAGTTTGTGGGAGGAATCTAGTACATTTGCAAGTTGTGAAGTCTCATCATGCCCTTAGGTGGAGTCTCAAGGGTAATCAAGGGCATAGGTCCAAGGGTTGGGCTTTTGATGTGAGAAGTTGGAAGTCTTGAGAGGGATTCTTTTGTTGTGAATCCAAGAATCCAATGTGGAAGTGGTGTTGATTTGGAGTCTCTAGGAGGAAATGGTTGTGTTAGGGGGAGGAATTTGGTGAGTTGTGGGTTGTGGGTAAGAAATACCCTAGTTTCCCTGTTTGCTCCTCATCAGTATGCCACCGGGTGCGCTGTGAGTACGCGGGCGCACACCCATAGCTCACCTGGGTGTGCCCTGGGCGCACCCAGGCATAAACCTGGGCATACCTGAACCTGGGCAAACACAGTCCGGGTGTGGGGGCATACCCTGCAACCAATGCTATCATTTAAATTAACAACAAATGATTTAAGCAATATGTCAGCTTACATTACTTGTTTAGAGTAGCAGACCAAACAGATCCCACCCTATGTAACCCAATGAAGGATCCCTGTCTAATTCTGTCCTAATTTTTCAGTTTAGAGAGGGAACATTCTATCAAACACTTGTCATGCTAAGTCACTGTAAACTGATTTTTTAGAGATCATTGCTATGTTTTGGTATTTGAATAAGATGGTTTCTTCAGGTATGCTTCTAAAAGAAACATTAACAATAACTTTGCATCACATTGAAATAGCTAAAATGTTGTCAACAAAAATACGATCTAAATTGTTCATTCAATCCGCAATTGACATTTTAGCAAACAGTTAGCATGCAACCTTAATGGACAGTAATACCATGTTATATCTCAGACATTACAACAAACATTTGGTATAACAAATCTGGAAACTACAAAGAAGTTCGTACCAGGCTGATGACTGCTGATTGTGACTCAAAATGAATATAAGCTACAAAGATAACCCCTGTAATGCTTCCCATACGCTCTGCTGATGACTTCCAGGACTGATAAATGAAGAGAAGATCTGCTGCAGACCTGAAAATAATCACAAATTGCCCTGGTACTGCCCTTTTCTAGTTGATGTGGTTGCTGCTGGTGATTTAAAGGCTTGCTGGGAATGTACGGCAGCCAAGTTAACTTGTTTCTTGCTGGTATATTGGCCCCTACTCCCCAATTTTGCATTCAAAGGCTGTGATCTGTATTCAGGAGTTGAAAAGTACTGCAACTAAGGATCATGCCCAAAATCCCCTTCCAAAAGGCTGACGTCAGTCCTTTCTAGGGCTGTACGGCCAGTAGAGGGATGGATGACAACCTGAAACCACACTATAGATACCCAATCTGCAATCTGCACACTCAGATTTGCCCCTTTTCCACCAGAACTGAAATTTTGAAGACCATATACAATGCCCAGTTGAAGAATATGCTGTTCTGGAACTGTACGGCTGACTAATTCACCTGGTAATTATTCCAAATTGCTGTTGCAATCCCGATCTTCTATATTTTTATACTTTCCCCTATTTTTTTTAATATCCATCCCTTGCCATCCCCTAAAAAATGGCTTCTTGTCCTCATCCCTGAAATGTGCTCCCCATCCATTGCCATCCCCATCACAGAAACTTGGGGTATAATAGATCCCACCCTAATTCCAATGTATTATCATTTCCCAAAAAAACTGGTAAACATCACTTCACTTTGTTCTCTTGTAATCATGCATGGCTAGAATCATACACAGATTACAGCATGTTATTAAAAAAATCTATGTAACCCATGCAGGCTCCTTTAGATGCAACAAGGGCTGCTACAACCCTGCAGAAAAATGGTCTTCAATCACCAGTCTCTACTCAGCCTATGTGCTGGTTCCTTCTTCAATGGCATGTGATTTTACTCAAAAACTATTAGGGTGTGAGAGCTCATTTTAATTGTTTTTATTGTCTTTATGTTTTTTTTGTTTTTAATTTTGTCTGTCACTGTCAAGTCTTAACCTCAGGACTTGCCAAGTCTTGGCAAGTCCAAGTGAGTCTTGTAATTATGGTTCATACTTCATACCTTGATTATCAGTTTCCAAGTGCGAATTGCAGCATCCACATAAAATTGTGAACAACTAGGTGAGTTACTATAAGATCACAACCTGAATCATTTGTTGGTGTTTACGTGAAGTACCATCATTGGCGAATTCAAAGTTGCCTATCACTGGCTTGGAGTTGCACCAAGCCATTACCAATGGCAATCAGAGCATTCCATTGGCACCACCAAGGGAATTTGTAGCTGTTAATACACATGATTACTATCAGTGACTATCACTGATATCAGGGTTGATAGTCGGCGCCGAAACTGTTTGCCAGCATAAACCATTACACTGGGAGAATACAGGGTTGGATACAGATTAGAACTTGCATTCTTTGGCACTTCCCTAGGGCAGGCATGTTGTACATTTGTTGCAGATCTTCTTTTGTCATTTGTAAGTTGCCAGAAAATCAATAGTAGTGCAGAATTTATTGGTTGCAATTTAAATACTTTTGTACATATGGTGCTGGGTGCAGTCCCTGCTATATTGTCCAGAAGACTGAATACTATATGAAATGAAGTTTCATTGTAAATGCAGGTCATATATGTCACAGATCTGTATAAATACTGATCTCTGTCTCAACAAAGTACAAACAATAAGAGTAATATAAGCACAATTCTGTGGTCTGTCATTTGGTTGTCATCTTACAGAGTTAATGGTTATGAATATCTTATAAGATAGAATTCTTACTACTGTTGTAGCCAATTATGATCTGTATTTCAGTTTAGACTCAACTTTATGCACATTCAGAAAATACAAAAACAATTAAAATCTCAAGTATCAAAATAGGGGACATTATACCTCTGTATTAATTAGTAGTCCTCCTGCTAGTCTCCCACCATCATATTCCAAGACAGGCGAACCATTAGACACTTATACAAAACTTATAGTCCAAAGCCACTTCTACTTAACTTTCATGGCCACAAGTTGAAGTCAAAGTTCAAACTAAATAATGCAGATAGAGAGACATTCTAAAAAATAATTGAGGTATTGCCTCTTCAATCTTGCACAGAAATTGTGTACATCTACCAAACCTTGGTAGAAGGTTTAGAAGTAGTATCTTGATACCCTATTCCCTAACTACACCCCTAACAACGAATACAAGTAATTTTTACCACATTTGCCTATGGTTTGGAAGTTGAATTCAAGATCATCTCTTCACTCTCCATCTTTTATTTGAAATAAATGCTTCCAAACAATCAGGAGATCGAATCTAGAACCCAAGAATTTTCATTCTGCATGGTGTTTACTCTACCAAGGTCCCCCTATTAGCTAACAATTAACACATTTAGGTGTGCCAAACCCTAGATGTCTGTTTTGTTGGCAATGTGAACAAATCAAGCATTTGTTTTGGTTATGCACCCTTGCACAGTCACCTTGGTTGTAGAGTCATATTTTTTCCAAGCCTTTTAGACTAGAGACTTTTGCCTAGTACAATGTTTTGGTGGGTGCTGGGGCCAAATTTCTAACTAAATTCAACCAAATATGGCATACTTTCAGATTGAAGATTCTCTTTAGCATTTAAGAAGATAGAAATGTTACTCTACTTGTTCATACTTCTCTTGATCCCATTGTGGCTACTCACACAATGTCATTGATGGTGTCTAATGTTATGAAGCAAATTCAAGTTTAGGCCAACAAAGTGACCTTGAAAGTGTTGCACCTCCCAACTCTTCTCGATCACTGTAGGATGCCCTGTGCATTCTGGTCAAGTTGCCACCTCCTAGGGTTAGATCCCCTATTAAAACCAACAAAGTTGCTGTTCAACACTGCTTGCAAAGCCACTGTAGATGACCTTCCCTGCCTCTCACCAGGCAGCCATCTTGCCAGTTTCTGTCAACTCAACAGCCAATGGTGCAGTCTTCATCTACTTGCCACTAAACCTATTTCCTTCCAACAATGCAGGTGGACCCCTACTGTAGGTCACAATAAATTACCTCACCTAATTCTTGCCATTTCACCACAAAAGAAAGTCTTTCAGATTCAATCACAACTTGAAGTCCCAAATTCACAGCCTTAGGAAAATAAAGACAACACTCTCACTGCTTCAGAGCCTATTGATGATAGAAAAGATTTTCCTAACAAAGAGTTGGATAAATTGAATGAGCAAGAGCCCCCCCCTCCGAACAGCTTTGTAGCTATGGATACTTCTATTCATCATTGACTTTGTGATTGCGTGATCTTGTGATCTCATAAATATGAACGGTCATAAATGTTGAAACCTTTGATATAACTATTGGTGTTATACATTTAGTAGGGTAATATTACTGCCTTAATGCTGGTTTACCCTGCCGCACACATGGTGGGTCCCATGGTGGTTACTACACGGCCCAGTGGGATTAGTCCCGCCTCCGCTCACCCCTTCCTGACCCCAACTTGGCAGTAAGTAAGACCAAGGTAAGGTAGGTTGGGCGTTGAGCTGGGTCACAGGGATGCCCACTGAGATAACAAAAAGAAATACTACTGCCTTAAGATTTTATGAACTCATATAGGCAAGTGACCTGCCTTAAGATTTTGTTAAGTCATATGGGCAAGTGACCGTAATGAAACTCTCCAGGCACTGATGTTTGTTAAGCGCCCAAGGCGAGTAGCCTGATCTAAGAGTAGTGACAGGAGAGATCTTAGAACCACAATACAATACAATAAACATAAAGTCATTGGTGTCATTAGAATATCATCAAGAATTCACAGGGATCTTTATATGAATCATCAACCAATGATTGTATGATGACCTCATAAACATGCAACAACATTTAGTTTTACATTTAATGTACAGCGAACTCGGGATAGTTTAGTGCACATCAATAGCTGTCATCAAAGTTGCAAGACTCTCACTTGGCTAAAACTCGCCAAGGCCCGAAAAAAAAAATCGGGAAAAACTCGGCAAAAAACTCGGGAACTTAAAAAACAGCTTAATTTTAGTTAGAAATGCATTTTTTTTTGCAAAATTCAATGAGAAGATGCATCCAATGAGTTAATTAATTAGAACACAAAAGAAACAAGTTGAGTTTAGATATATATAAACGCATACGAGAGAGGAACTAGAGGGTCTAGTCCTAGT
>MU225916.1:3105656-3116817 GCA_018584345.1 Thuja plicata
TTGTTTTCAAGTCCCTAGGTCCGGCAAATGAGGTTTGAGTGATTTTGGCCTATTGGTAAGTCATGTCTGTCTGGGATTTGGGCGAGAGCTAAGCTAAGTTTGTCATAGAGATGGGGTCGAAACCAAGAGATTTGTGATAAAACAAGTTAAAACCCTTTGAGAATCCTTTTGCCAGCTTCATTTGACCTTAGAAAGCCATGATGGATTGTGGGAGGTAACCCTACTAAAGCTTGTTGAATCCTGAAATTTGGCTGAGTCTGGAATTTTTCAAAAACCCCCAAAATCTAGAATCTGCACCTTAACTCCTATGAAGCTGGAACCTATCTCAAACATCCTGGAAAGTATTTATACAAATCAGACTTATACTTAAATGTTATATTTGTATAAATCCTCCCGCCCCTGAACTGCAAAACTGGAAACTCAAACCCAACTGCTGCAAATGTGAAAATAAGAATGAAAAAGACGTTTTTCTGCCTTTAGCAACGCCCAGAAAAACACAGGCGAGTTTTTAACTAAAACTCGCCGAGTTGCGAGTTTTTTGCTGAAAAACTCGTGGAGGTCAAATACTCGGCGAGTACTTGCCACTCGGCAAGTCTTGCAACTATGGCTGTCATTGTCGTTTCGGAGATTGTTATGCATCTTTGAATTGCACACACTCACAAATACACATGTCATGAAACAAAAACTATCACTTCAAAATAACAAAGAACCGGTAAATACTACCATAGATAGACTATCATCCAAATATTAGAATCACTGGCAATTATACATACATGTTTGAATCAAAGGTATTCAAAGGTATTCTTTGACAATACATAAACTTTATTTTCTGATATTACTTTGTTTCATAGTCATACTGGGCCATTATTGCAATAGCTTCCCACAAGTTCAATTGTTACTACATGTGTGCTTTTAAGTTTTAACTATGTCAATTTGAGAATCGTACTGAAAATTTATAAGTGTTGCAAATCTAATGTGTGTTCTACAGGCATAGCAATTCAACAGCTAACAAAATTTTCCAATGCTCCATTTTAGTAAGCTCTAGAAGGCTCAAAGGTGAACAACAAAAACTAAATTGCCTATTTTTTTACTTCAGTGACTGTCTATTTTAATTGCAAACTCTCTTTTGGGACAAAAGGATTAAAAGAAACAAGTAAAATTTACCTCATATAAAATATGCACAAAATTGGCACCTTCTGGTCCTGAAACATGTTTCAAGATTGTTCCACATTTTTCAAACTCTCGCAACGCCAAATTTGTATTTCGTGGAGTAAATCTGTCAAAAAAGTAAAAGCTGCAATGTAAGCAAATGAATAGAGCACAACACTAAAAAACTGTCGAAGACTAATAAGAGAGAAAAAAAAAGGGTTCAATTTTTCAAACAACAATTTTGTGATAATAATACATTGATCCAAAGAAGGATTTAAACTATGGATCCATTTTCCGGATGCATGGACAGATGATCAAATAAGAAAATCGTCAGATGTATAGATTTTGAAACCAGCCACCAGAAGAAATGTCACATTAAAATTTTGTAGATTTGTGCTTTTTGTATCACCTGAAACCAAGCATTATTCCTTCATAAATAAAGCAGCTGACATCATTAGGCAAGCCAAATTGATATAATCTTCGCAGAGTGATTTACAAAGCAAATTGTGAATGCGTATAAAATATTAGCATCAATAGCAGTCACCTTGTAGAAAAACCTCTGAAGCAATAACACATGAAAGATAAAAAAAAGTTTCTATGCAAGTCAAAAGTCAGAGTGTAGAACACAAAAAAAAAAGAAACATATGAAATAGATATTGTTGTAAGTATTATAATTGACTAGGTTCGTATATTAACATTTGGCAAAGGCCTATCAAAAAAGGAATCATCATCATGATTACAGAACAATTCAACAATGTATTGAAAGGTAAATATCTTAAGTAGTTGTAAGGATATAGGCATGGAAGGAAAAAAATCTAGAAATACAGGCTTAGAAAGACCAAGCCCTGGAAGAAATGACTGCAACTTGATGATCCCTCCCAGATATTGGAAAAAGGTGCATGAAAGAGTACATCAAATTCAAAAGAACCAAAAGAGCAATTTAATCTATCTTTGTCTCACTAGAAAACCAAGAATGTGTTATAATCTATCCCTTGCCATAGGAAACCAAAAACTAAACCAGACCAAGTTTATGTTAGAGGATTTCCATAACTTCACACACCTGCAGCCTTTTTGTATTGGAAAGAATGGATACTCGTTTTTTCACCCCATTCCTAAACAGTTAGCTGTATCTTTCAAAACGGGAAATGAACCCAAACAGATTAATTTTTTGATCTGAGTTTGTCATTCTAGTCTTCTAGATAATGCACCAACTAGGAGCACCTCAACCAGCTGTAAAGGGGTTTTACTTTTCAACCTTTTCCCGAGATTATAAAATGGGAATCGGAGTTGTATCTAAGCACATTCCCTGCACCTTGTTATCCACAAAAGCACACTTAAGCAAAGTCCAAGAGGCTATAATGTAATAGGTTTGGCATGTTCTTATCCCTGCAGAGCAACAAATCTGCCCGTGGTTCTGCTTGATATGACAAGATTCTGGTGTAACCTTAGGTCAGAGACTTGGAAAGTCTCACAAAAGTAAAACAGTAAAGCTTGCCTAGTCCTGAGATGAACCCTAATGAGTTCCGCCGACTTAGCTTGTAAGACTTGGCCCTTATTCGAAATCAGACAATGATAAAGAAGAAAAACGACAGCTCCAAAACCACCCTCCCTTCTGTAAAGTGACATCTTGTTTTCCATTTTATAGAACCACAACAAGAAAATACAACTTGCCACGTGGAGTACTGGTGGTTTCACTGTTTTGGTGAATTTTCTCCGAGCTTATTGAGTTTCAACCAATTTAATATACCTTTACTTGATCAATTTATTTGATGATGTATCAGAGTCCAAGCCCAAAATGGACCTACCAAGTCCTAGTGTAAATACTTCAGGTGTACCTACTTTGGAGTTTGGAGGCAAAGTATTTTCATCCATGTTTCCGAATCATATTTAACGCAGTTCAAGTTTCAATGCTTTGGATGTAGTTATTTTGGATCATACTGTATTTTCATCCGTGTTTCAGAACATAAGAGCATAGTTCAATATGCAATACTTCAGGTGCACATATTTTGGGGTGCATTGTAGTGTCATTTCGGTTTACAAATCATAAAAAAAATTTCTGAACGGGGAAGTAAAGGTCCTTTTAAGCTCCATTATATGGTATCCTTGTACGCTTAACTGAATTGAGACTTGAATGAAGGTTTCGAGACCACCCAGCTGACAGCGTATCCCTACACTATGACTCGCACATACCCTACCCTATTCAACTTCAAATCTCTTCCTTTACGAAGCTATTAGCACTCTGGACCCGAAAATAGAAGACGAGTAGCTCAATGGCATGGTGCCCGAGCAGCAATCTAATCTAGAGGCCCTGAATTCAATTCCATGCTGATTTAAGCAAAAGAAAAAAAAGGAAAAAGAAAAGAACGGAAAGAAAAGATTGCGTACCCGTAAACAGTAACCCAACACTGTCCGTCCACCGCTCCGTTTGTCTGGCTCTGCGGACGCTCCGCTTCTTCAAGCGGTGGGAGCTCCAGCAAACCGCGGGGCTCCTGCTGCAACCCGTCCTTTAGGGGGCTTTCACTCTCCTTATCTCCTTCAGAAAAGAGGGGAGATCTGCGGATAGGATTCCTGGGCGTTTGGAAGCTGAAACCCCCTCCAAAGGAGCCTGATTCATCCAGCGGCGTGCTTCTTCTGAAGGTAACCGACGAGGAGGCGGCCGCGGAAGCCGAGGCGGATGGCTTTGGCGGCGGTGTTTTGAACTGGTGAGCTGCGGGCGAAACGTCTTCGACTTGGTCATGGAGACAAAGCGTAGGGGGAGGCGGAGGACCGTCGAGCCATGACCCAGAAAATGGAGAGTGCTGCGGGTGAGACGAAAAATCAATCTTGACGGGTGAAGCCAAGTCTCTGTAAAATCGAGATCGGGAATGGCTCGCCGCTCTTCCCGATGAGCCTCTCTGAGTGGACGAGGGTACGTCCATGGCGTCCTCTGTTCTTTAAGACTCCGCAGACTGTAATCTTTGATTTTTCATCTCCCGCCTTTGGATCAGCAGCTGCGCTGCTAACACGTTCCGAGTGGCCTTTGACTTTTGTAGGGGTTTAGGGTTCTATCGATTCTAAATTATGAATTACACGGTTTATCCCGAGAGATAAAACCAACAAAGATAAGGCTACGGTCCCATGGAAGGTTTTTTTCTTTAAATTTCAAAAACAGTATATATTTTAAAAATGTTTGATGGTCAAGGGGTTCTTGGTTTATTTAGTGAAGTTAAAGGTTTTAAATGAGTTTAGAGGGATCTTGGTTTATTAGTGAAGTTAAAGGTTTCTTATTATTTTTGTCGGTCAAGGGGTTCTTTTTGAGGGCAAGGGTCCAACATCATAAGAGATGAGGTCTAAACCTTCATGTCTTGCTTAACTTGGGTCTTCAATGACATTTGATGCAAAAGAAAGAAGACTTGGATGTAGCAAAACAAAAAATTGTTTACTAAATGGGATTTTTTTATTTTGTTGGTAAAATATTTAGTTTATTATTATAATAGTATAAAATGTTCAAGTTACGGAATTCAAAAACAAGGAACATAGCATCAACGTCTACCTTATCGAGCCATCCTATCCTCAATTACATATATACTACACATTTGGCATCCATTTTCAAAACTCTAGAAGAGTAAATGGGATATTTACTTTAACACATGCCCCACAAATAGTAAAGAGATAAAGGTTTGTGTTGTGTATAAGTTCCACAAGCATTCTTGGGACAAGGGGCTAAGGTGAAAGAAGAAGTATTATGATGAAGAGTTAAATCCATCATCATCAAAAAGCATAAATAGGGGGCAATATCTCTTAGAGACCAAAAATCTTTATTGCTCAATTAAGAACTAACTCTCATCAACTTCATCGAGAAATCAAGCATTGATAAAGACTAAAAGAAGTGTGAGAAGAAAGTGTATTTTTTGCACTTCCAAAAAGTGGAAATATAAAAACATTTCATTTTAGAGTGTGATGTCTTCATGGACAATAGGGACAATTTTGTAAATATCTTGACAACTAACTCTTGGATAGATTTATTCAGCGATGGGGCAATTCAATAATTGGGGGCACTTGTCATCAAATTGCATAAGAAAGGAGTTTAAAATGAAGAAATTTTGTTTGCAAGGTGGTCTGTCTTATACGTTATCTTTAGTCTTGTGGACTATAAAATAATCTCTTTCTTTCTTTCTTTCAAAGGGTGTTGTTCAAGTTTTAGTAGTGTAGTTAACCTGAAAAGTTTAAGCTCCTTATTTTAGGGGAGTTGGAAGGATAGTATGACTGAAATTAACAAATTAACATCATTTTTTATCATTTTTTGACATAATCTAAAATTTCTAGGTTGGAAGATAATTTCTAGCCTCTCCCCAATTTTGTCAGCTCAAATCTATAATCCTAAAAGGTAAAGGTTGTTATTTTTGAGAAAAGTGTTGTTGCTACTTTAAAGAATTTAATTAATGATAAACAATAATTTGGAATCTTTTTTCTATTTTTGTGGAGCAACTTAAAAATTGAGAATAGATTGTCAAAAAAGAGTTGCTCAAACATTTGAAAAGATAAGTCACATGACTACATAAATTTCTTTACTTATGTTCTAACATTTGATTCCAATTTTTCCCGCCAAACTTTTTCTTCACAAATAATTATCAATACTTATTCGAATTATTTATTATTCATGTGAAGAGATTTAAGTTGATTACTTAAAAATAAATAAAATTAATATTCATGGGGCTCTAGAAATTGTTCCCTTAAAAAAGACTCTTAGCTAGAATAAGTAAACAATGACATGAAAACTTGGCCTTGGAAACTTGTGCCTCCTTTCTTGTGCATTTAGTTGGACATTTTAGTTTGTTTCATCCCTTTCTTTCCTTTCATTTATCTAATATTTTAGTTTGTTGTCATCCTTTCATTTCTTATAACTATTTCACTTTGATGATAGATTGTGAAATAGGAACCCAAATCTTAATAATAAGAAAAATCATACAATTAATTTCATAAATATATCAAATCTATCATTGTAGATTAAAGAAATTACAACTTTAAAATTATAAATATTCAAATATATTAGTTGTTTGATAGCAATTTTTTGGTGGTGTTATAACTTCTCAAGAATGTCATGTTGTAATAATAATATAAGAGAATTTCAAACATTTTATTGCAAAAAGTAATTTAAAAGGTGCAATAATTAATAAAATTATATTTTTATATTTGTTAAAAGAAGAACAATTTTGCACATGAAAATAAAAATATTTAGTAATTTTAAATTTATCAATCTAACTTGCGATTTCAATAAGACATTTTTATATATCTCGACTATAGATTTTTAAAATTAAAACTTTAACTTCTACGAAAAATAAATTAGAAATATGTTGTTGATTATGCAAAATAGATTATTTGATGTTTAAGAGATATTTTAAGGTTTAAAAAAAAAAAGAACTTTGACTCAATGTTTTAATGAAACTATAACCAATATAGTAGGTGAATGCTTCAATATTTGTGTTTGATCTAACTATTTTTTTACATTTTTGAAACAAATGTTTACTCATTGAGGTTTAAAGAGATGGAGATCATATTGGTTATTATTTATAGTTCATGTGTTAAGTTTTTAGAAAAAGTTTAGATCCATATAGCACGATGGGTGTACCGCCGTAAATATTAAGCACTTGACATGTGTGTACAATTTCATGATTATTTAGCATTCACCTTAGTGTATTTTCATAGTAGGACTTCATATGGCACTTAATGGACGCCTAAATTTTAAATATGAATCCTCTTCCATTTCAATCATGTTTAAAATCAAGGTAGGCCCTTATTTCTAAGTGTGCTCCTCTAATTTTTCTCCAATCACATTATTCATTTCATCACCTGGGCCCTATGTTACCGTTTGCAGCCTTTGTGATATATCCTGCTCTTATAACCAATTGTACTTTGTAATCTAGCATCCCATAATTGTCTGGGACTTGTGGTCCTGATCTAAGCTCTAATTAGGTGGAACATAATGCCTAGGGTGTTGCGTTCTTGGGAACACAATGCCCAGGGTGTTTTGTTCCCCAAGGATCATGCCCAAATTGGATTTGGGATCCCATCTCAATGATTTAGTGGGATATTTAGATCTACAATTGACGTGCTTGTGTTTTAACCCTCAAGATGTTGTAAGAGGTCTATAAACACCCTATCTCTCCTCAATTTGGATAACCATGATCAAGATTTTTAAGCATTTGCATTCACAATCAAGCATTCAAGTCCAAGCAATTAAGGCAAGCATTCAAGATCTAGACTTTTTCTCAAGCATTCAAGGTGTTCTTCTCCATGGATCAAGCTTATTTCCCTTATTGAAGGCCTAGCAAAGGAGTGTTCTATCAGGGAAGGAGATACACCCATATTTACATCTTCTTTTTTCTTCTCAATCAAACATTGTGGAAAATTACAACATCCATCACATGAGGTTTTGTCTTTCATGATTTTCTTTTGGGTTTTTGTGTTAAGTCAAAGTTATTGCATCAACATGTTTGATCACATTCAAAGGAGTATTTTCATTATCAAGGTATGATACATTTTATTTTTCATAACTAGTCTCTTCCATATGACAACAGGCTTTCATTTCAAGGTTGATTCCAAACATGGGTTTGACTGAGGCAAACCCCTCTATCCAACCTTCTTATTTTTTTGTGTGCAAGTACAAGTAGTGCGGCTCTCGAGACTTGATCTAGTAAGTACATGATCTATCAGGAGCTTTGCAACTTATAGATTTGGGCAAAATCCCTGGGAACAAAATGCCCCACGCTTCTTGTTCCCAGGAACAAAATGCCTAATGTGTTTTGTACCTGACAGATCACCTTCAAATTCAGTTTACAGGTTAGTACATCTTTTGGGTCTCTATTTCAGGTCATTGTAGCTTCATGTTTATTTTCCGTCAGTATGTCTTTTCTGAAACTTTTTATACTTTCTTATTTAGCCTCCTATTCTACGTCATCTTATTATCACTAGCATTCATTCTCGAACCAGCAAAGGACCATTGACCCACTTAGAGCTTAAGTTTAGTTTGAGCCTATTGGGACGTCTTTCTTTTGATTGCACAATAGGAAAAGAGAACCTCTCCACCTTCCATTGCTAAAATCTTTTTCTTATTGTACATTTTGGTGAAATTGATGCATGGCATTTCCACTTTTGATTTGGTGTTAGATCTCCTTTGCATCTTTACCTTTGATTTGGATAGCTTTCATGTAGTTTTCTAAGCTAGATTGTTGTGTGATAACTTATCTTGTTACATTTCTCCTTACTTTTCTTTATCAATCACATGGAGTGAATAATACACCCTTGCATTTAATGATGTTTATATTACTTCATGGTGTTCTTGCATATGGTATTATGAGACTTTCAAATATCTTCCTTCCTTATAAGGCATGCTTCAAGGCCTTTGTCAATATTTCATGTAGTTTTCTCATTCAATTCTTTACAAAATGCATGGAATATACTGATTACATAAGAGTCTTTGTGGATGAAACTAAAGACAGATTAGCATAAATCACCTTAATCCTTCTCCTATGGTATCTATGGATCATGAGAATAGAGATCAAGCTCCTAATGATCCCATTTTAGTGAGACCTAGAACCTCTTCTCCTCAACTCACCTTAATGGATAGTATTAGGGAAGCTAGTTTACGTACTTCTTTAGATGTCCTTAAACATTTTCCTTTTATCAAAGTTTTATTCATAATCCTAATATTAAGCATTTCCTTGATGATTTCTCTCCAAGAAGAGCATTAAACTAGACATGAAGATCTTGATAAACCCTCTTCATATTCTCCACCTAAAGAAGATAGGAATGGTGATAAGAATCCTAATCTCCCTAAAAAGAATATTACCCTTCCCATTCCTCTTTATACTACACACTTTGATAAAGTTCAAGGTGAATGTCCTTCCCCTTCAATTTTAAAGGCTAATTACAATAGGGGTTATGAAATTACTACTCAACAAGGATATAGGGGACAATGTCTTGGTATTAATGAACATGGTATAAAAATCCCTATAGATCCTCCTATATAACTTACTAGATGTAGTCTAGGATTTATGCTTGTTGGCAAACAGATTCGTCATTGTGATTGTTTCTCTAAAATTGGCCCTGTTTGCCCAAAGAGCGATGACAATTGTGCCAATAGTTGGAGAGATTACAATCAGATGAAAATCTGATCACAATATTCCTCTACATTTGAGAGGGGAATCTCCCTCATATGATGGGGTGATTTAAGATTTTTTGTGTACTTTTAATCAAAATGTACAAAAAGGAGAAAACATAAAACTAAATGTAAATTGAATAACAAGAACCTCATCAACAAATGTATGAATATCGACTGAGATTCTATAGTTGATAACAATTACAAATGGGGTTTTAACACATAATGCAATAATGATGAAAGCAGTGCAACAAACTTCAACATACGAAGAGATAAGTTATACTAGCACATAAAAAATCAAGATACCAGGAAATGATGAATTTCATCACATTAATTGTATAAATTGTCAATGATATGCATAGGTATATAAAGGGGTTACTAACTTAACCTACTAAAAAAACAACAACAATAACTCAAAAATACCTTAAAATATATGAACAAATGATTCCTTTATTATCTTTGTGAGATTATACAATCTCAGAAACCCTTCTATGCATAATGCATAATCAAATGACATTATAAGTTTCTCTCTAAATTTCTCCAGAGTCCCCCCTTCATAAAAAGTCTTCCCTTTACATTACCAATGACCTTTGTATTTATAGGCTCACAAAATAACTACCTGGTAACTACCTTTGTCCCCAAATTAGTAACTAACTTATTTTTGTGCAGTTTGAACAAGGTTGTCAACTTTACAAATTTTGTGCAAAAAGAGCCCACTTCTTAACTTTGACTAAAAAGTGACAGAAGTCACTATTTACAAAAAGGTAACATGAAACTTATAAATTTGGAGAAGAAAGTTAAATAATTGATTTCGATGAAGTAGGCACTAGCCATCTCTCGATTTGCTTAATTTAAGCCTATGATCTTATCATCATCTAGTTGAGGGGATTATATCTTTTCAATTGAAATGAATAGATCATCTTGATGTCTTTCGCAAGGATGAAAACTTCAAGTGCTACAAAGTGCTCATTAGATTAGAACATTAATTATTAGATGGACATTCCATTCCCTCTAAGCATATCAACAGACATAGTCACCATAGGTTTAAGTGGCACTTTGTAATGCCCATATCGTGTGCGGAAAGCTGTCTTGTGGATGTCCCTATCCACGATCCTCAACTGGTGATATCCCGACTTCAAGTCTATCTTCGAGAACACTCGGGCTCCCTGAAGCTGATCAAATAAGTCATCAATCCTAGGAAGGGGATACCGATTCTTGATGGTCACCTTGTTCAGCTATCGGTAATCGATGCACAACCTAAGAGATCCGTCCTTCTTCTTAATGAAGGTGACAGGTGCACCCCATGGAGATACACTAGGATGAATGTGCCCTTTCTCCAATAGCTCCTCTAGCTGAATCTTGAGCTTGCTGAGCTCGTGTGTGGACATCCTATAGGGTGCTCTAGAAATAGGCTCTGCTCCAAGCATGAGGTCAATATGAAATTCGAACTAGGATGGGTCAGGATAGGACCTCACATCCTCCCCCCTAGGCATGAACTTCCTCCTGGAGTTCATCAAAAAGATGGGGGTACTGATCTCTCATCTGTGCTGAGTCCTCCCATGTAGCTGTGACCTCATCATAGCAATCCCACTGGACCCTAACTTGGTCCAGCTCTCGACCTTGAAGGGTCAGGGTCTTGCGAGCTAGAATACGTATTGGTTCCAAAGCCAGCTGTCCGTCCGACTCCACCTGTAAGGCATCCCAATCAATAATATGAGACTCATCATACATATATACTTCCTCAAAATAGACACGTGGAAAACATCGTGGATGCGCGACAGGCTAGGTGGCAAAGCTAAACGGTATGCTACTGGGCCTATCCTCTCTAAAATCTCAAAAGGTCCGACAAAGCGAGGGGCTAGCTTAGAACCCTTT
>MU225916.1:3120694-3138314 GCA_018584345.1 Thuja plicata
ACGGTTTACGGGACTGTTTTGGGGAGACGGAAGCAGGTTTTAGAAACGGAAAGAGTAGTCAGCAAATCCAACGGATCCAATGGGCCCCACAGCAGCCACACTAAGCAGTCAATGCTTAGTGTGTGATGTTTAAGCCGCTCCCTCTATTCCCTTTGGTGTTCAGATCTGCAATTTCTTTGATAAAGTTTTGCATCCATTATATGCTCGAATTACTCATTTATACCAACATTGGAGTTGAAATACCCATTTCCACTCCCCGCTGCTAATTGCATTAGCTTGGAGGTTGGAGGTTTCAAATGTCGTACACTAAATCCATTTTGTGTCATCCCTGCAATCATGGTATACCAGTCGACCACATTTCTTTGAGGCATGTTGTCAACTGGTTTTCACACATTTCCTACAACCATTACATTCTTTTGCCTCTTTCTTCACAAATAATAACAACCGGTTCTTGAAATGGAGTTTTCAAAAATTATGAATCTAAAACCATGGATGCAAAAGTTAAGAATTTCAACTCCCACATAAAAAAGTTAGGATTTTGGGTGAAAAGATGTAAAAGTTGGGGGTTTGAGTTCTTCCAAATGTGAAAGTTGTGAAAGTTAAGGTTTGAAGTCAAAAGTTGTGAAAAGTTAATGTTTTGAATATTTTTGGGTGAAAGTTGGTGTTTGAGGCTCCAAATATGCGAATTTTAAGGTTTGAGGCTTAATAAGTGCAAAAGTTGAGCTTTTTTAATAAACTTTTTTGTTCAAAGGGAAAATGACTTGAAAATTTTAAAATTTTAGGTCTTCAAAAATTGAGGCAACAATACCTCAAGCCACCACTTTGCCTTCTTCCAACCCTTCTTCATCACAACACACCCCCTCTTTAGACATTATTTTACCAACCTCATCCATTGCTACACCTCCTTTTGATGATTGTTTGGCTTTGGCTAAAAGAATCTTCTAGAGACTTAAATATGATACTAAGATTCACTTTCCTTTTAGACATTTTCCAAAGAATCAAAGACCTATTAATGGTGAATTTTTTATGTCCTTTTCATCATAGCAATAAACATTCTCTTGCTAATTGTACTGAATTTAGACAATTTGTTCAAGTTTTAATAGATAGATCTCATATTTTCTTAATGGATGTTATGCTTTTTCTTGATATAAAAAAAACATACCTTAGCATTTCTCTTTCCTAAATTATGTTGTTCTCCATCATGTAATATTAACAACTTACATCATTGGTGGCTTTTTGTTTTGCATGGTGTTAGTTTTAAGCAACATAATAGGTCTTTTCGTTGTCCTTTCGCTTGGGAGGCAAGATCTCTCTCTCAATCTTATTCATTTCTCCTTCTAAAGGATCTATTATCTCTTTTTTGGTTGAATATTTTATGCTATGATGTCCTTCCATGCATAGACTTGTTTGTTAAGGATCTTTCTCTTCAGGAGATTGATATCATTCTTTGCACCCTGTTCCTTTCTTGGAAGTATATATCTTATTGTAATTGAATTTTCTCACTAAGTTGTATAATGTGAAATCCTTTCTCCTTCTCCTTCATGAGAACCCATTTCTCTCTCTCTTTGTGGGTTTGCATTGTATATAGTACATTCTTTGTAACATGATATTCTTTGTTTCATGCAAGGATTCATCATCTTTGTTAATATTTTTCATGCCTTATAGAGCGTGTTTATTATAAATGATCTTCCTCTTAAGGAGTGTATGGTGTTTCTTCCTTTCAAAAAGATCCATTATCCCTTTTTTGGCTTGTTTCTTTGATAGCAAGATGTCCTTTCTTGCATGGATTTGTTTGTCTTACATTAGGATCTTCTCTTTTCATGAGAATTTTATCCTTCTTCACAAATTATTTTTGTTTGAAAGTGCATATCTATTATAAAAGATCTATCACTTAGGATTTATAATGTGTTATATTTTCCCTTTCCTTCACTCTTAGGGGGGGCAAGGACTCATTTTTCTTCCTTCTAAGGATCCACTTTTCCTTTGTATAGTAGCATTTGTTCATCATGCAACATTCTTTTTCTTATAGGGAATTGTTTGTCTTGATTCGGGACTGTCTCTTATGCAAGAGGTGTGAATCCTTGATCACAACCTCTTCCTTATTTGTAAAAGTATGTTCATCATAAAAAAATTTCCTTACTTTGGGGCTTAATGTGTGACATCCTTCATCAAGAATCCCTTTTTTTCCTAGCAATAGGGGGTTGAAAAGGGTACATTCTTGTTCTCCTCCCCTCTTTTTCTTGAAGATATAATCTTTGTTCAAGAAAACCTCTTGAAGGTAAGTCTTGTAACCAAGGTCTCTTCCATTCAAGTATCTCTTCCCACTTGAGGATATCCTTTTACAATTATCTATTCCTTGGATAACAATATTTTTTTTTCTCTTTGCTAAGGTTATGTTATACATTGTTGTTTTAAGGATATCTCCTTGTTGTTAGAAGTATGTATCCTTGTTCTATTTTCCTTATGATGCCACCATAGTCCCATGTCACAAACTAGAGTGAGGAGAGGAAAAAATTAAATGAAAATAATAAGGTCATTTATAGAACTTTAAGAGAGTTAAATAATTAATATACAATCACAATCTTCTTGAATTATTTTGTTGTTGATCCAATATAAATATGAGAAAATGGAGTAGAGGAAGAGAGTACGGATGGGGTTGGCTAAATGGTAGTAGGGATGATCTAGTAGGGATATTTTTCCATTAGTATGCAAAGGAAACAGTTTCTGAACCATTGGTACATGATCACTGAAAGACATGATTATAGTCTAACCCGACAAAATAGCTAACAGTGTAACCCGATAGAACAAGTTACAATATAAACCGACGACACAACCTACACTGTAAATCGACAGAGCAGACAACAAATGAACCCAACAGACAAGTTCGCAGAGGAACCTGACAAATAAGTTTACAGTGAACACCGACAGGCATACTACAAAGCAACCCGAGCACCAGTCTATCGAGAGACAGATTTATTTTGAGAAATGTGGATCTGAGTTACACGTCAGATAAAACACTTAAGTTTTATATTTAGCTTAAATCTTAGCTTTAAATACATTTCTTGAGGGACAAGTAAAGTAATTGTAATTGTTTTAATTAGTCTAACTGATTGAAAACATGTAAACTAGGAGATCAAGGTCAAGTTGTAAACCTTTGATCATAGAGTTATCATTGTAAAGTGTGAAACTTATTTAGGTCAATTCAATGTATAAATAGATGTGTAATCAATAAGAACAAGATGATGTAATGATTATTAAAGCCAAGGAGCACATCTATGGATCAGATATAGAGTTTTATGCAGAAGGACAACAAAAGATGAAATTTGTTACAAAGAACAAGATTTAAGGCTACTGAGCAGAACAGAGGTATTAATCAATCACTATAGGTGATACATCATATTGTAAAATTTAAAGGATCTGTACTCATCAATTCTAGATTGCATATACTCAGGTCAATAAGTATTTTTGACTACATTCTAACAAGTGTAGCAAATAGAAGAAATCCTTTAAGAAGGTGGATTTAACAATCCTTTTGTAAATCTCTTAACCGAGTGCACACTAAACAATGTTGCTAAAGCTCTTAACAGAGTAGACCTTCACCATTCTAAACATGTTACTCCTAACAGGGTAGGATCATCAGAAATGATCAAACTTGTAAGCCTTAACTGGCCCCTTCCATTCTGAAGATAGTGAAGTTTTGTGGGTTTCATCCCCACCGCAGTTTTTACCTTCTAGTAGGGGTTTTCTACGTTACTAAATCTTGTGTCATGTGTCATTACATTTCATTAATGTTTCTATGAATGTTTACATGCAAATTAAGTTTATGATTTGATATTACATACACAGAGATATAATAGCACATATGGTCGGAAATGCAAGGAATTGATTATTAAAGGATTAAGGTTAAGTGATAAAAGTGTTAAGGGTACTGATTCACCCCTCCCCTCTCAGTAGACACCATTCCATTATTCCAAAAAGTCTTGCCCCCCATGTGGAGGAGGTTGAGAGATGTGAAAGATATGATATTTGGGAGGTAAATACTTTATCATTTTAAGAGTTTTTATCTTACATATTGGTTTATTATTCTATGAAATTCCAATTGGTTATGTTATATTTTTTGTTTCCTACTTTAATAAATGCTTGTAAATTGAAGTTTGATCACAAAGAGTAGTTCCAAGAAAATCCTAAAAGTGTTATATTCAATAACTATTTGAATATTTATAATTACAATAACATAAATGATATTTATAATTGCATGTGAAATTCTAATAAACTTAGAAGGTTGGAATGAGAGACTTAATGTCATTGATACTTTTCATTTTTAGTTGCATCATATATAATTCAATGTTTATATGGTTTACTAAGATATCATGCTAAAATATTAATATGTAGGGGTGACCTAAGAAATCATCTTGTCACTGGGCTTGATTTATGGCCTCTTCTAGGGTTTAGGGATTAAATATATAGACCATTATTGCAATCTAGAAAAAAGAGCATAACAACATGATAAATCAAAATTTGTGGAAGTTTTTATGACTAAGAGATTTCCATCAATTTTATGAAATTTTACTGAACTCCTTATATTTGAACTTGAGATCAAGAAACTATTACAAGAAACTATGTTGGGAATGTTTCCAAGCAAAAGTGTGTCTCATAGTCTATGAGGAGATGACCAAATAGTTTATTAATTATTTCTAAAGTAAAAGATTATAAAATAGGGCCAAATCAATTAAGGTGTGAGTGAATAATTCATGGGATACATTAGTGGTAGTTGTAAACCATTCTCAGTGATGAAAAAATTAGCTAAGGTATTGGCTAGGACCAAAATTTATATCAAAAATGAATTTAGGAATAAAATAATTAGTATCAAATCATGAAATTTCCAATGAAAAGGGTTGTTGAAGCAAGAATGCAAACAATAGATCACAAATATGTTTTGTGTGTGTGTGTGTGTGTGAGAGAGAGAGAGAGAGAGAGAGAGAGAGAGAGAGAGAGAGATGCATTTCAAGAAGTAATTCATTATGAAAATTGGTGCGAGTAATGTTGAAGACTTGGATTTCATTATTGATGAGGTAGAAATTAAATTTGGTTAAAATGAGGGAGGAGAGAATTGTTAGCTATATTAGCGAGTTGGTTAGGTGGTATTTAAGAATTCTTGGATGAAAGGTTTGACAACAATTGAATGCATCTAATGGTATAAAATGTGCAAGGCTCAAGTTGAAAATGTTTTGTATGGATGAATAATGCTTAAAGAGAACCTTTAAGTGGAAATTTTATAATCACAATTCCACTATCATAGAAAAATTATGAATATATGCATTTATGTTTCTAATTATACATCTATACCACCCCTTAAATTATTTGGAGCATTAGATGATATGTTTTCACTGGTATACATTAGATATTATGTTGTTAAAAAGGCAAAAATGTACCAAATCAAGATATTTTGTGATATACTTCCAAAGGTTATAAATTGATAATCATCAATATATGTCGCTAAAGGTCGACATAAAAATAGAAAAAAAAAACTAATAAAATAACATGAAACTTTTGGTCTTATTTTTAGTGGTTATTATCTAATAATTGTTGGGATTAGGTAATTCTGAGAGGGGGGGGAGGTGAATCGGTATTACAACACTTTATGAACTTATTTAACCAATTCAAACTCAACCATGCAATAACTGAAATGAAAAGAACATACACATAAAGTAGACAACTCATAACACCATGATTTATTCACGAAGAAATCCTGGCCAAGGGAAAACCCCGGTGAGGATGATACCCACAAATAATGCAATAAGAGTATAGTGTCCATGTTAGGAGACCTAGCCCTGTTAGGAGCTGAATATTAGGTATGTCCCTATTAAAGGATAGAAAACCATGAGAGGTATACAATGAGCACACTGCTCTTACAAAGAAAATTTGTTATGATACAATGATTTATCAAAAAGTGAACACTACAAGCATCTGTTATGCTTAAGTAGTCCTAGTTATATCTCACATCAACTTCTGTATGATCTTGACATCATAGTGCATCAACACATACCACACATATCTTTGCATCATAAAACTTCTTCATATATACTTGATCTCATAATTAGTCAAATCTCAAGAACACCACAAAACATGTTCAACACTTAACCAAATATCAAATCCATAGTCGATGATCATACATTAACAAACGTGGGGTAGGACCCAATCCAAATCAAATTTAGCACTTTTGTATTCCACGTTATACTCCCTTAATCATCACGACCATTCAACTGATTTGTATCATTGTTATACTATCATTGCTTGTCTCCAACATGTTGTAACTCTTAGTGATCAACTCCAAAACACAAGCAACCTTAACTGAAGGTCTACTATATCCCAAAATGTCTCCCTCTAAGCTCGCATGACCAAAAATGTGTGACTTTTCATTGTAAACTGCATTTTGGACTGTCATTTATATAAAAATAAACATCCAAAACTGTGTTGTACTCCAAGCGACCATGCAGATGAGTAGTGTTTCCATTAATGACAACCTCTATGCAATCCTAAATTGGCCACTTCCCAACAGTAATACATATTTAATAGTATAAAACAATCACTAGAAAATTATTAACATTTGAAGCAAGTTGCTAAATCATCAAATTAGGTAGGATTTTAGTTTTGTTTTATGGTGATAGAATATTATCTATTGATAAGTAGGAGGTATTTTCCACAAGTCAAATTGTGATATTTATATTAGGATTCAATTGTGTATTTTTTGAGTTAGATTTGTTGGTTTTTTTTCTTGCAATCTCCTTTCCTAGATAAGATTCTAAGACCAGGTTGTGGGATTAAAAACCTAGGACAAAAACTCAACACCCTTAGCAGAAAGGAGACAAGAGAAAGCCAACATTGACAAGGTTTAAAGACCTTCTACACTTTGAGCTCCACATCACTCAGGTGGGTGTACCTAATTTGCACACACATAACCCTTGTGATAAACAATAGCTTGTAGATATATAACTATGGAATAGCTTTCAAACCTATAGGTAACATGTACCTCAATGTTTTTACCAAATCTTATGTACTATCCCACTTGCATAAAGTATGTTTGAAAACTAGACCTACTCTAACTCCTTCCTACAAACATGAAGGGAAATTTTTTTATTAATGTATTTGATTAATGGATCCCTGAAATACCCCAGATCCCACACAGACCAATGCCTTATCCATGTTGATGACAATTATTCAATTGTGTATTGTCATTGATGTTTACACAAGTATAGTGATGTTTACACAAATGTCTAATCCTATCCGAGCACAGTCAACTCATGCCAAGTACTCTTGGGCATTAAAGAGGACTAAAGTGATTTTCAGTTCTAACCGAGTTCACTTGAGCATTACAATGTTGGTCGGGCATTGAAGGATTTCAGTGTTGACCAAGTTAAACAGTTGTGTCAGCCAACTAACAGGAGTTTATATTTTATGAATAATTGGTTATATGAAGTCGATGGACATGCGTTTTATTGTTTATTTGGAAGGATATTAAGGCTGACTTGAAAAGGCTTATCATATATATATAAGGTCAAGTTTGGATTGAATATTGAGACAATGTGTGTTAAAGTGTGTAAGTGATATGACTTGAGTGAAGGTGAAATCAAATGGGATTCTGATTAAGGACAGAACACAGAGAGTTGCAACAGAATATCCGATCAGTGAGGATCAAGTCTTATAAACTAGAACAAAGATATGAATCAACAAAGATAGTTGCGTATCAAAATAGGTCAATCCATTGTTACTTTCTAACAACTATAGCAGTGATCAAAATCTCTTAACATAGTAGACTTAACAGTCTTTTGTAAATCCTCTCACAAGGTGACATTTCTACATTGAAGTGTTTGAAGACCTCTCACAAAGCCATTCCTTACAGGGTGATTAAATCCTCTAACAGGGTCACACCTAACAGTGTGTTATTGTAACCTTTAATAGGGTTGGCTCCTAATTTGGGCTCACTTCAGAAGAGTGAAAAACATTGACTAGTTGCAATTGGTGGTTTTTCCCATATTGGATTTCCACATTAAATCTTGGTGTTATCCATGTAAATTTCATTTGCTTTATGGTTTATGTTTATGCAATTAATTACTAAAGATAATCATAGTTAATATCTTAAGATTTGTTATGTTAACCGAGTGACAGTAGAATATCTGTGTTAATCGAGCAACAATGACTAATTTGTTTAAGACATCTAAGGGACTTGGATTTGTTTTTTTGGTAACTGATTCACCCCTCCCCTCTAAGTTACTCAACTCATTTCCAACAATTGGTATTAGAGCATTTGGTGCTTTTAGGAAAGGCTTTGAGGCCTAAGCTAAATATTAGAGATGTCTTACAGAAGGGAGATCCTGAAGCTTAACAAAGACAATTTTGCCACATGGCAAGATTTGATGAGACTACATCTATCTTACCATTGGAGATACTAGTTTGAAATTCTTGGACCATAGGTATGTGGAACCACTGAGACCTTTGACTGTGGATCAAATGATATACATGAAGCATCATAACATAATGATGATTGATATAGCCTCTGCACTCAGCTATTCCAAATTTGATGAAGTCAAGGACTGCCCTATTGCCTTTGAGATGTGGAACAAACTGCATGATATTCATGGAGGAGATGTCAATGTAAAGAGAGCCAAAGAAGAAAGTCTCCGAGGTTAATTTGATCAGATGAAAATGAAAGAAGAAGAGGACATTACAAAATACAGTGAAATAATCAAGAAAAGCGTCAGTGCCATCAGAGCTGCCAGTGGAGTAATTGAAGACACAACAGTGGTTAGTAAGGTATTGAGAACTTTACTTCCTATCTATGCAATTAGAGTTTCAGCTATTCAAGAAAATGAGATGCAGTAATGGTATAACTCTAGATGGATTGGTTGGAAGACGTAAAGCCTTTGAGTTGGATAACTTTGACAATTAATATCCTAATCTTGGCAATCTCGAGTCTTCATTCAAACCTAAATTAAACCTTGGAAAGATAAAAGGAAAACAGAATGATAATGATAGTGATGATGAATCTGATGATGAAGATATGGAAATCATTGAAGCATTGCTTGCAAGGAGAGATGTAAAAGGAAAAGGACAGTACAAATGAAGAATACCATTAATTTACTTTTCATGTGATGAGGTTGGTCACATTGCTGTTAAGTGTCCAAACAAGGAAGACAAAGGTGAGAAAAAGTTCAACAAGTATAAAGGAAAGAAAGATTACAAAAGCTACAAAAGCTACAAAGACAAAGGTAAGAAATATTTTTACATTGCTAAAGATTCTAATAGTGATGAAGATGAAGATGAAATGGTTTATATTGCTATTAAGGATGAGTCAGATAATGAAGATAATGAAAAGACAACACTATATTCTCATATTAGCAAGAATGTCACTTGGATAATTGATAGTGGTTTATCTCACCACATGAATGGTGATAAAACCATTTTTGAACATCTTGAGCACTATGATGGTGGGAGTGTCAGTTTTGGGAATGATGAGCCCTGCTATGTGAAAGGTAAAGGTTGTATTGCTTTAATAGAAGGAATCAAATGTGGTAATGCTTATTGGGTTGAAGGACTAAGGTGCAATCTACTAAGTGTGGCACAACTAAATAACATTGGTTTCAAGGTAGAATTCATGAATGGTAAGGCCAAGCTCCTGGATGGTAAGGGAAACCTAGTTGGAACTAGCAGACAAACAAAAGGTAATCTATTTTATCTTGATCTCAATGAAAGTTCATGTTTTATTGCACAAGTAGAAGAAAGTTGGTTATGGCATAAAAGGTTATGTCATGTGAACTTTGATAACCTGGTTAACATAAGAAAGAACAAAAGAGTAAGAGGAATTCATATTCTGAAGAAACTTGAACTAGAAATATGCAAACAATGTCAAATTGGGAACATGGGCAAAACTAGCTTTAAGAGAAAGAACTACAATACAAAAGAAGTTTTGGAAGTGGTACATACTGATTTATGTGGACCAATTGGAAAACAAGTTACACAAGTGAGAAGTATTTCATTCTATTTGTTAATGATCATTCCAGAATGATGACTGTTATGTTTCTTATAGAAAAATCAGAAGCCTTTCAAAAGTTCAAATGGTACCTGGCCAGAGTTGAAAAAGAAACAAGAAAGAAACTCAAATGCTTAAGATCTGATAAGGGATGAGAATTCATTTCTAATGAATTCAATGAATTCTGCAATGAAAGAGGAATCAAAAGACAAATATCTACTCCAGGTACTCCACAACAGAATGGTATAATAGAAAGAAGGAACATATCCATTATGGATTGTGCAAGAACCTTGATGATTGAAAAGAATGTTGCTACCAAATACTGGAAGGAAGCCATCAACACTGCAATTCATGCCTTGAACCGAGTTCAACTGAAGAAAGGTACTGAGAAGACACCTTTTGAATTATGGTATGGCTATAAAACTAATGTTCATTATTTCAAAGTATTTGGAAGTAAACGTTACATCTTGAAGGAAGAAAGAAATAAAAAATTTGATTTAAAAGGTGATGAAGGTATATTCCTAGGCTACTCATGTAAAAGCAAAGCAAATAAATGTTTGAATCTTTCTACTCATAAAGTCATAGAAAGTGTGCATGTAAGGATTGATGAGTTTGCAGAAAGAGGTGAAGAAGAGAGTAGTAAAGAGCCTCAGGATTACAGAAACTTTGTATATTATGAACCTAATACTATATGTAAGACACAAGAAATGGTGATTGGACAACATCCCTGTCAACCATTGAATTCATCTGCACAAACTCAAATAGTTCAACCTGTGCAACCTGAGCTGCTAGTAGAGGAAATCGAGTCACAAAATGAAGAGACCGAGTCACAGATAGAGGCACCCAAGTCTCAGATAGAGGCACCCAAGTCTCAGATAGTGGAACCCAAGTATCAGACAGAAGAACTGAACTGAACTATTGAGCATGGTGAACCTAATGGAACAATCCCATAATCAAGAAGGAAGGATCTTGTACTTGCAAAATATGTCAGAAGACATCATGCACCTGAACAAATAATTGGAGATTAGACAGAAGGTGTAATGACAAGGAACAAAATTAAAGGTACATGTTTTCTTAGTGAAATTGAACCTAGAATTATTAAAGATGCACTGAATGATGAAAGTTGGATCAAAGCAATGAATGAAGATATTGAGAAGATAGAAAAGAACAAAACCTGGACTCTTGTACCTAGACCAAAAGATAAGAATGTGATTGGTACTAAGTGGGTTTTGAGAAACAAGATGAATGAAAAAGGAGAAGTTTGCAGAAACAAGGCAAGATTAGTATGTAAAGGATATGCTCAAGAAGAGGGTATTGATTATGGAGAAAATTTTGCTCCTATTGCAAGACTTGAAGGAGTCAGAACTCTTATGGCATATGCTGCACACAAAGGATACAAGGTATATCAAATGGATGTAAAATCTGCATTCCTGAATGGAATTATTAAAGAGGAAGTCTACATTGAGCAACCTGAAGGTTTTGTAGATCCTAACAAAAGGAATATGGTTTGCAAACTGCACAGAGCATTATATGGACTGAAGCAAGCTCCTAAAGCCTGGTATGAAAGACTGCATGGTTACTTGATAAGCATTGGATTTTAGAGAACTAATGACAATAGTAGCTTGTATATTAAATAAGGACCTCGGAACAAGATACTATTAGCAGAAATATTTGTTGATGATATATTGTTTACTGGATATGATGACTTATGCAAAGCATTCTCAGAAGCTACGAGTAAGGAATTTGAAATGTCTATGTTTGGTGAAATTAAATTCTTTGTTGGATTACAAGTTTATCAGATGAAGGATTGTATCTACATTACCCAGTCTAAATACATCAAAGAGATACTGAAGAAATTTGGGATGGAAGATTCTAGACCAGTTGGAACACCTATGCCTATTGGACATAAGTTGTCTAAATATGATGATTCAAAGGAAGTAAACCAGACTACCTACAGATCCATGATTGGTAAACTTCAATATGTTGTTAACACCATACTTGATATTGCATTAGCAGTTGGTATTGTTGCAAGGTTTTTAGCTAATCCTAAAGAGAATCATTTAATGACTATCAAAAGGATTCTGAGATATCTTAAGGGTACTAAAGATTATGGATTATGGTATAAGAAAGGAGAAAATTTTGATTTGAAGACTTTTACTAATGCTGATTGGGCTGGAAGTGTTGATGATAGAAAGAACACAAGTGGTGGAGCATTATTTTTTGGTAAGAGGTTAGTCTCCTAGACAAGCAAGAAACAAAACTGCATTTCTCAATCTATAATAGAAGCAGAGTATGTTGTTGCTGTATGCACCCTAAAATGGTCGCCTAGACTATGGGCCCCCATTCTTCAATTTATCAAATGACAGAATCAATTTATCAATTTCCTAAACCAATGCTTTGTAATATTTTCAATTCAAATCAATTTGCTTGATCAAATCGTAATTAATTTAATTATTTCAATATTTCCTAAGGTTTGATCATTTCATCAATAATCTTATTTAATTAAAAGAAAACATCCCTTTTAATTAAATGAAATAATCTTATTTAATTAAAATAAATCTTTTAATTAAATGATCTTATCTTATTTAATTAAAATCTCTCTTTTAATTAAATAATATTATATTATTTAATTAAAAATTAAAATCTCTATTTTAATTAGATAAAATAATCTTATTTAATTGAAAAAAAATCCTTCTTTAATTAAATAAATAAAATCCCCACTTAAAACTCTCTTTTTGATGAAAAAGGAAATAAATCAAATAAAAATAAATAAAACTCCTTTTTCTCCACACATGTTCCTAAGTGGTGGGCTTTTTCCTCTTACTTGCCTTTTTAGGGATTTATCCCACATTGCTCTTAAGGATGCATTCCTCTCCACACTTTCTTTTATAAGGAGCCCTCTCCTTCTCATTTTAGGGATCAAAAATTAGATCAGATATAGAATTTTTATTTTATTGTTATGCTGCAAGTTTGGAGAGCAATTTTGGAGGAGAATTTGAGCACTTGAGCTTGGATATTGCCTCTTTTCTCTTCTTCTCTTCTTCTTTCATACCCCATGGCAATCCATTTAGATTAATTTTGCACTTGCATATTAGATTAGATTCATGTTTCCTTTCATAGATTAATCTTGCATTTGTATTCCCTTTCATAGAATAATCATGCATTGTTATCATATAGATTAATTTCCTTTCTTGCATTGTTATCATATAGATTAATTTCCTTTCTTTCATTGTTATCATATAGAATAGCTTTCATTTGCATGTGTACTTGATGATCATGGAGACTAGAATTCTTGCTTTTCCTCTTTGAATCTCTCATTTTATGGTGTACTTGCAGGGGCACAAACTAGGTCAATATGAGGGCCTCCATTACAAACCCTTGCACTCCATGAATAGAGAGCTATGAGTTGCCATTCGAGACCTCATTCTTGAGCAATCTTGAATATAATGACTCATAGAAGTGTGACACATTTTTAGCATACATTTTTGGCGCCCACCATGGGGCAGAACATCTATTTCTGTCATCACATTTAAAAAAAATTTCTATGTTTTATCTATTATTCTTTTGGTGTCTTTAAAGCTCTCATTTTGAGCCAAATTTGACCCACCATCGCGTCCGGATCGTCATTTCGGGTGAAAACAACTACAAACTTGCCCATATTTGACGAAAGTCAAATCTGTGGCAAATATTTTTGCCCAAACAAGCTTGCACAGAAATCAAGGTAGATTTCAAATCATCTCTGCACGCAGCCCGAGGTAGATTTTTGAAAAAAAAATCTAAAAATAAAAAAATAAAAGAAAATAAAAAATAATTTTTTTTTACTATGTTAAATTTGACGGCCATATGACCGTCAAAATCTGGGCCTTCTGTGATGGCCCCCAGCTCGTCAATTTTAATGCCGCAGTCTGCTGACATCAGTAGGGTTTGAAAAGTCTTTGCTTTCACCATTGGAGTTTTTGAAATTGCAGTCTAACTTCAAACGATCATACCTTGCTCATTTTAGGTCCAAATTGAGTGCAATGTTTTTTGATATTAGGTAGAATTGTCTAAAGATTTTTGGGTTGTTCTTAGTTCTGGATTTGAGTCACAAATTTATCAGAAATTGCAGGTTTTCATCACTGTACCTATTTAATCCTCTGTTTTGCAGCTTCCGAAGCCTCGTACGAGCTCATACGGTAACATTTTTTGGTGCAATTTTTTTTTAAAGTGCGTGATTTTTTATCTACTTTCTGAATATGCAATCAGATTTATGATTTTCTTATTTTTGTAATGCTGACCAATCTTTAGCTTTATTGTTCTTGATGTTTATCTTTGATTACAGCCTAACAGTGGTTTGCAAGACGTTGAAAAAGAAGACACAAATAAAGACTACTAACGAATCATCTTGTAGGTTGTATTGATCGATAGCACACTAAATATTGTGCTTGTATTTTGTTTTGTTTTATTAAAATAGGAACCCACATGCAAGACTTCTAAAATGAACTTCTATTTGGTATTTTTAGGAATGGCAATAATGTCAGGAAACTATGCTCTCGCCCTTTTGGGATGATCAGAAATCCAGAAATATTATTGTCATTTTCTTATGTGTTTGAAGTGTCTTTTAGATTATAATCCTAAGAATTATATGAGTGTATCCTCTTCCCTCACCTTTGTGGATCTCGGGTGTAAGAGAAACTTGTATAATTCTTTTAGTGTGGCTACCTCCCGAGTGCTTTAATAGAGCCAGTGAGAGTGGATTGCCCAACCGGTAACAGGCTAAAGCCAAGCCCTTCCGAAATGGTATATAAAAAATATCGTTGTGATTAGTCTCACAGTGGACAGGTGTGAATTCGTTGTGGCAACCAAAATCTCCTCTAGTAACCTAGTGGTGCGTTAAAGTCCCTACATTGTTAAGGTGAAAACCTTGCTTTGAAAGGATTGGGAGAGCCCCCTTAATTGAGAAAATGACTTGATCACAACCACCTGAACGAATGCCTTGACTACAAACTTGTTTTAGTGACCAAAAACCCTCTATCTATTTTCGTAGAAGGTTAGAGACTGAATAAGACATCCCACATTTTCATGGCTCTCAGTAGAGACAATAGTCCTTTGGGAAGTGATTCCCTTAGGATTCAAAGCTTGGTGTGGATGAAAAGTGAGTGCACATGTAAGGAGGAGCCCGTGCCTCCAAGCTTCTAAGTGGTCTGCTATGAGTAAGCGTGGCTGAACTTTGGTTCAAGTGGGAATTCAACAAATATTGTCCTGGCTTACCTAGGTTGTGATGTGACTGTTTCTTTTACAACAAACAATCTTCTTGATGTGTCTTGTGTGAGTGAAAGATCAAAACATACACCCAAACATTAAGACAAACACCAAAATGATCAACAAATCTGCATTCTTAAGTGTCAAACTGTTAACTTGCTTATTTTTTCTATCTGTGCGTGTGTATTTAGGAACCTGTTGAAAAATACACAAACACTCAATAAGTCATTTCATTAGTTTAAAAGGTTAGATAAAGCATATAAAACCCACTAATATCAACCTATTGTCTGCTAGCTAGGAAGAGTGTGATTAATAACATATTAGCCCTTAGAATATGCTACAATCAGTGACGAATACAACCTAGCATGAATGATTTTTAGATTAAAACAAGCTAAAAAGATGAAAAACAAGCATTCTAGCTCTAAGCATGTGAATATTAACAATGAAAAAGCATGGAATAAGAAGTGCAATATGATTCTAAGTGTAATCCAACAACATAACAATGTATTTTTGATCTAATGTGAAGGCTTATTTACTCTAAAAAATGGCTTCTATTTATAGAAGAATGAGAGAGAGAGAGGGGGGACAAGGTGAATTAATGAGTGAAAGGGCTCATTAATGGAGGTGTAAGAGCCATTAATGCCCAAGTCATTAATAAGGCATGGGAGAGACATAGGCTTAAGGCATCTTCATTAATAAGGCATTAATGAAAGCCTTAAAGAAGCAAGGTAGAGTGTAAGAGGATGGCTTGAGAAAGTGGACCTTAAGGAAGTCAAGCTTGAGAAAGTGGACTTTCTCAAGTGGGTTGAGTTGCTAAGCATTTCTTAATGGAATGTGACAATATTAGGAGGTGGGTTAGGGTAGAATTTATGATTAAGATTAGATTAGCAAGGGTGAATGGGTTGAGAAGGGTTAGAACCCAGGGTAGAAGTGGTTGAGATAGGTTAGGTTGGGATTTAGGAGAATATTAATAAATGAAATAAACTTATTTAATCCATTTAGAAATATAGGAATTAATTATTTAAACAATGAAATTGCTTTTTAATAATTAGGGGACGATAGCCATTATAATTAAATTAAATAGGCTAGGGGAATGGGTTATTTGCAAATGGGTATTTGATTTAGAAATTTATTTAATTCCTTTATAATTAAATACTATAGCCATGTTTGATTTTGGTTTGAATTGATTGGTCGAAATTGATTTGAATTATATGGGCTATAATAGTTAATACAAATTAGTGATAAAAATCACCTAGGATATTAAATTGATTTAAAGAATTATGCCAAGCAGTAACAGGGTCATTTGGACATAATCAAGGGTATGATCACACTTAGGGCAAATAGGGTCCATAGTTGGAACATACCAAATTTAGGTGGTTACATTTGCCCCTCTTTGAATTGATGTGCGAGCAACACATTGATTCAAAGAAAGTTTTTGATTTTGACTTTAGAAAGATTGAGAATTCCGTTCTTGGTTGTCAAACGAAATGTTGATGAGATCAGTCTCGCACTTGATCGAACCAAACTGATAGAATTGATTTTGAACTTGGTTGTCGTCCAAAGATCAATAAAATATTTTTTTTTAAAAATACCAATTATGAACTTGGTTGTCGTCCGAAAATTGATAATATTGATTTTGAACTTGGTTGTCATCCAAAAGCCAATATGAAGCTGCTAGGAGCTTTTAAAAATCTTCTAAAATGAGGAAACATAAGATATTAGCTTATGAGAACCAAAAATTTCTGTCCAACAGTTCCGACTTTAGCCAAGGAAACCGTTATGCCCCTAGTTTGTTTGATAATGAAGTCGGTTTGATGCTGTTTCGTCAAGGAAACTGTTATGCGCAAGGAAACTGTTATGCCCCTAGTTTGTTTGATAATGAAGTCATTTTGATGTTGTTTCAAGAAAAAATTTAATTGATGATAGTGTGATCATGCCCCCTCGGGAACAAAATCGAAGGAAAAGAAATAAATCCCTCATATGAAAAGAACAGAACACTTGCAGGAAGCGTGTAAGAAGAATGAAAAGAATGAAAACATAAACAAGAAGTAATCCAAGAAAATGAAATGTTAGAAGATTTACCATAAACCAAAGGAGAGAAAGATTTCAAGATCAACCACAAAGCACTTCAAGAATCCAACAATGAGCCAAGAGATTTTGGTAAGGGGAAAAGCAAAGAAAAACCCCTTTGTGAATAAGAATATGACAAAAAGCCTAAAGGATAGGAGCAAAGAGCTCAATACAATAATGAGAGCAATGAGAGATTGAGAGAGAGAGGAGAAGATTATTAAAGCAAGTGTGTGAGAGACATCTCTTAAGTAGAGATGAGTGGAGGAGTTTGCATGTAACTCC
>MU225916.1:3147051-3159385 GCA_018584345.1 Thuja plicata
AGGCATCAAGGCATAGAAGCCAGGATAACAAAATAGTCACCTTCCTTTTAATATACCAGATTCTGAGTAAGGCAAGATATTGGACCTGCAATGACCTTGAAAATTCATATCCTTGGGTACATTATGACTCGTATACCTTAGTGAGAATCTAGATCAGAAAACAGACAAGAAAATTGTGTAAAACTCACCGTAGTTTACACATAACAAAGATCGAGATATATGCGGCTATCCACCCATAGTGGCAGCTCTTACCATAAACATCCAAGTTAGGTGAAATTTATAGGATCATTTAGAGCAATCACCATATGCAGAATATCAAGAAAACATTATGCCCCCTATCCTTGCGACTCTTTGTCTTTGCGGAGACGTCATTGAGCAACTAAGAAGACATAACAAATCATCAATTGAGAATCAATCAAATAAAATTTATAATTACTTAGATGCCCCTAGTTGAAAACATCATCATGACATAAAAGAATCATAATCAAACCATTAGCAAACTATGTGTTAATTAGTACTTTGTTCATCCATGTGTCAAACACAGTAAAAGATTCATCAATCAGAAAGTTAGAATACAAGCAATATGGTGTTCCATGTCTGTGTGTTGATAGGACCAGTCATTCATGTTTGTGATCCAATACAGCTTGTAGGAACTCTGTGAATGTCATGTCATGTCCCATGTTTTGAAAAGACACCCTTGTTTTTGGGAAGTGACATTGTTTTGCATGTATCAAGAAACATTGCGTTTGTGAGGCAAACCAACCTAGAGAAACCTAGCAACCACAACTGACTATGCCAACAAAGATGCCCCCAGTGCAGAATGACTTATTCCTAAGACGTAAAGATAGACAAATCCCAAGAGAGGACAAGATAGTCATGTAGGAAAATGAAGTCAGCGTATGAGCATAGGCAAAATTATGAAGGCCTAGTATCAGTAGTGCATTGATAGATGGAGCGCAGAACACAAGTGACGCCTGATTGCCAGGTTTTCACCACTTGGCAAGATTCTTTTTCTTTCTTTTTGCTACCAAGATGCATGTTTTACCAGGTGCTCATCAAGGCACTTTTTTTTTCAATTTTTTTTGCTATTTTTTCTTTTTTGAATGTTTTTGTAGTATCAAGGCGCCTGTTTACTAGGTTTTCACCAAGGATACCCATTTTGTAGGACCTTTTTCCACTATTTTTGGATTTCTTTAGGATCAATTTTCTGAATATTTTTGGTATTTTTCCAGATTTTTTTGCTGTATAGGCTCTGCTAGCCGAACATTAAGCGTAGAACCGCTTCAAATGTAGAGTGTTGATAGGATCTGGAAGAATGTCTCCCTCAGGTGTTGCTAATTGGTAAGCTCCAGTCCTAAAAGTAGCAGTGATAACATAAGGTCCCAGCCAGTTAGGTTCAAACTTTCCTTTCTACTCTCTGTTAGGCTGGTTCTTAGGATTCTCCTTGAGAACAAGATCTCCCACTTCAAATTTACATGGCTTGACCTTCTTGTTGTAACCTTTGGACATCTGTGCTTGATAAAATTTGAGGTAATCAAATGCTTGTTGCCTGCGCTCATCTAGTAGGTCCAGAGAATTCACCCTATCTATGCGGTATTGTTCATCACTAACCAGTCCTTGTAAAGATATCTGCAAAGATGGGATTTCAACCTCAATAGGTAATACTGCTTCAGTGCCATATACTAGAGCAAATGGTGTGGCTCCAGTTGGTGTTCAGATGCTTGTTCTGTAGGCCCATAGTGTCGGATTGAGTTGTAGATGCCAATCTCTGTCAGACTTGCTCACAGTTCTGTGTAGGATTTTGAGAATATTTTTGTTTGATGCCTTGGGCTGTCCATTACCTTGAGGATAATAGACCGAGGAGCAACATTGAGTGATATGGAACTATTCACAGAGGTCATCAATGTCTTGATTTTTAAATTGTCTACCATTGTCTGTCACAATTGATTTATGTCATAATGAACATAGCCACCTGTTTGCCAGTGGCTTTGATTAGCGGCATGGCTTTGACCCACTTAGTGAAATACTCAGTGGCCGTTATGATAAACTTGTGTCCATTTGAAGAGTTGGGATATATTTGTCCAACCAAGTCAAAGGCCCATTGCTGAAATGGCCAATGTGTTATGAAAGGTATAAGTTCTCTGGCAGGAGCATGAATAAGGTTTCCATGTGTCTGGCATTTAAGACATGCTTTTGAAAATTGAGTAGCATCTTTCTCCATGGTAGGCCAATAATAGCCTACTCTGAGCAGTTTCTTGGCTAATGAAAAGCCGTTTGAGTGTGATCCACATACACCTTTGTGGACATCTTTTAATGCTAGATCAGACTCTTCGAGTTCTAAACATCGAAGAAGTGTACTGTCAAGACTATGTCGATATAGGTTGTTAGTTATGAGGACGTAACACGATGCTATCCTAATCAGGGATCTTTTTTCATTTCTAGATAGATTGGCGGGAATGGTTTGGTCAGAAAGGTACACAATGATACTGGCATATCAAGATGGATCTGGGGTATTCAAGGCACATATTACTTGGTATTCAAGGTTAGCAAAGGCAGGATAGGATATTTCTTCCACCAAGAAGTCATAGCGGAATTGATGCTCCTCTAGTTGTAACATGGATGCCAAGGTAGCCATAGGATCCACAGCTTTGTTCTTTGATCTTGGTATCTGCTGGAAGGTGACGAAGACAACGTATTTCTTCAGATCATCAACTAGTTGCTTGTAGGGCATCAAATTTTCATCTCTTGTTTGATACTCCCCATTGATTTGATTGATAATTAGTTGGGTGTCACCATATACGTGTAACTCAATGATCTTCCATTCCATGGCTAGCTTGAGGCCATTGACCAATGCTTCATATTCTGAGATATTGTTGGTGCATGGAAACATTAATTTGTAAGATTTGAGAATCTTGTATCCTTGTGGAGTTATGAAGAGGACCCCTGCTCCAGATCCTTGTTGAGTAAATGAACTGTCAAAGTACATCTTCCATGGATGTTCAGTGAGATGCATGATTGTTTCATCAGGAAATTCATTTAGTAAGGGTTCATCATCCTGGAGCGGTGAATCAGCCAATTGATCTGCAAGTACCTATCCTTTGATAGCTCTCCATTCGACATACTCAATGTCAAACTCACTTAGAATTAGGACCCATTTTGCCAAACATCCTGTTAATGTTGTTCTGCTCAAAAGATACTTTGGAGGATCGATCTTAGCAATGAGCTTTACCATATGAGAGAGCATGTAGTGTCTCAATTTTTGTGATGCAAAGACGACCGGTAAGCATGCTTTCTCAATAATGCTATAATTGAGCTCATAAGTGACTAGGGTCCTACTAATGTAGTAGATAGCTCTTTCTTTCTTTGTCTCATCCTCTTGTGCTAATAATACTCCTAGGGATGTAGTTGTAGCTGAAATGTATAGGAGCAAAGGTTTTCCATGAATAAGCGCCATAAGAATAGGTGGAGCAGCCAGGTATGCCTTCAATTCTCTAAAGTTTGCTTCACAGTGTTCATCCCAGTTGAATGTAACCCCTTTATGTAGTAGCTTAGTAAAGGGTTGTGCCTTATCTACAAGTTGGGACATAAATCTCCTGATAGACTGGAGTCTCCCTTATAGTGTCCTCATTTGACTGATATTACGTGGAGGAGTCATCTCTAGAATAACTTTTACCTTTGCTGGATCTACCTCGATTCCCTTTGCTTAAACTATGAATCCTAGGAGCTTTCCTAATTGGACCCCAAAGGCACATTTCTTTGGATTGAGCATGAGTTGGAATTATTCCATTTGATCCAATATTTTTCTTAAATCAGCAATATGAGTACCTCTTTCTTTCGATTTAGCCAATGTGTCATCAACATAGTCCTCCATGTTCTTGTGCATCATGTCATGGAATATTGTTGTCATAGCTCTTTGATATGTTGCACCGGCATTCTTTAGCCCAAATGGCATGACGTTCCAGCAAAATGTGCCCCATGCACATGTGAATGCAGTTTTCTCTTGATCCTCAGGGGAAATCTTGATTTGATTATAACTCGAGAAGCCATCCATTAATGAATACATCTGAAAGCCAACTATAAGATCTATGATCATGTCAATATTTGGTAGAGGGAAATCATCTTTCGGACATGCTTTGTTGAGGTCTCTGAAGTCCGTGCAGATCCTGATAGATTTATCAGATTTAGAAATAGGGACCACACTAGAGATCCATGCTGCATTGGTGACAACTCGAATAAATCCAGCTTTTAACAACTTTTTTAATTCTTCTTTCACCAATAATGCAACATGAGGATGCATTTTTCTAAGTTTTTGTTTCACGGGCTTGATCCGAGGAGCTATAGATAAGTGGTGCATGATGAGATTAGGATCTAGCCCTGGCATATCAGTGTAAAACCATGCAAAGTTGATCTTCTTCTCCTTTAGGAACTCTATGAACTGTACCTTCTCTTCTTTTGATAAAGATTGCGCTAGATGAACTATCTGAGGATTTTCAATAGTGCCCAAGTTGACTGGCTGTGTTGGTTCAATTAATACCAATGATCTCTCCTGAAAGTGCTCAAGGAGGATATCAAGAGTCTCATCCTTTGGCGCCTCTAAGAGGTTTTCAGCATTGGATACATCTTTTTTCTTTACTATTTTGGGATCTGATACTGCCATAGAGTGGTTTTTACCATCAGTCTGCTTTTTATTTTTATTTTTCAGTTTGTGACTAAGAAACTTGATATCCTCCTATGACATGTTCTCGCTCCTCTCATTGGTGGAAGAAGGGTAAGGTTCACAAGCATTAAGATAACAAGCCAGGGAGTGGTCATTGGGAAAGTTGAGGATAGGAGTAGGATTTGTCTCAGTCCAATTGATTAGGTCTAGAAGTACCAATGTTAGGGAGTTAGATTCTGGGAAGGATAGCATCGTGTTAGCATCAAAACTGTTAACCAATAGGACATGATCTGTTAAGTTAATATCTTCGATGTTTAGATCAATAAGAGTGAGCTCATTATTAAAAGGGTCATTGTCATTCATATGTGGATCAAACTCTAGCGACTCATCAGTAGATATATCATCATCATCCCTTTGTAAAAGGAGGCTTCTTGCTTGTAGCCTATGGAATTCTTCTAGAGTTATGTATTCACCAATGTCTCCATCAATGATCGGAGGACGGAACTCTTCTTCTACTTCAGGAGGATCAATATCATTGAAAGGAGTGTTAGGGAATCTACTAGGAGCTGAGGAAGATGCAAACATGTGTATTGCATCTATTCCAATATCCTCGGAGGCAATAGATAGCCGATCCCACTCATAGTCATGAGAGTCTATGAAATCATCATCAGATCTGTCCAAATATTCAGCAATGTTTATTTGATGGACTCGATTAGCTGCTTGTAGATCAAAGTGAGGGTGATCTAGAACATGTGAAATTGTGACCAATTGCCCCCAGTTAGGATGTAAATTTTGTGGCCAGGGTTCCTCTTGAGTGATTGTAGCTATGGTGTCTCCTACCTCTTGAATGAGAGGTTGTGCTAGTAATGGAGTATGAAGTTCCTGGGGTACCTCAAAGCTAGGTACGTAGCGTTCTCCTTGATATTCAGGATTCTCTGTACCAATATGTAGTAATCTCTCATAAGGCCATGGTTCTGATACTATCTCATCTATTTTATCACTCCCTGTTTCAGAAGGTGGACTCTGCTTTGAAGTAGGTTTGTTGGATTGAGTATTAAGCCCAGTCCTATTTTATCTCTATTAAGGCGAAACTCCATGGGTATAGGTTCAATGATCCCTCATCCTGTGTCATTTAGAGGTCCCTTTCCTTTGTAACCCATTTGCATAAGGAACTCATATCCCTTTCCATACTACTCGGGGGATATCTTCACATGTTTGACCTCAGAGTCCACTGGTTCTTCTTTGTAAAGCCAGTTCAAGACTGCCTGTTCTTCTGTGTTATTTGAAGAAGATGTGGATGCCTTTATCATGCTAGTTGCCTTGTGTACCTCTGGCTCTTTGAATGTTAGAGGTGTGAATGTTGATGACGGTTTCCCATAGGACCTTGGTGACACTGGAAGGTCTGTCAGTGAAGGAGTCAGGTCTAGCTTGTACTCTCCCATACCTTTTTCTTCGAGTTTCAAAGTTTTGCTAAAACTCTTCATGACCATGTCCTTGGTAGTCTCAGGAGAAACTGCATCCATAGCCTCTTTGTTGTGTGGGATCATGCTACCTACTTTGATATTGTTGCAAGTGTAGTTGGCATCCGCAGGAATTGTCACTTCTATCCCATTATGTGGGAACTTTATGCATTGGTGATAAGTAGATGGTACAACTTGCATCTCGTGAATCCATGGTCTCCCTGGTAGAATGTTGTAGGCTAGTGGTAGATCTAGAACTTGACATATAACATTCCTTTCAATGGGTCCAACTCTGATAGGTAGAGCAATGAGACCGCTGGAGGATCTTTCTTCCTCATCATATGCTTTGATGGTTATCTTGTTTCTAGTGTCAATTGTTTCTTCTGAGAGACCTAGTCTCTAACGAGATCCAGTGTACAAATATTTAATCCTATGCCTCCATCTATCAATATGCATCTAACACAGGATTTATGAATAAGAACTTCGATATGGAGGGGTTGATTGTGTGGATGGGTCAATGAATTGTCATCTTCTTCAGAGAAGGAGAGATCGTGTGGCACTGAGATGTGATTGACCATCGCTTGAAACTTGTCTATATCAATATCCTTTGGAACATTAGCAGCGTGTAGGGCTTGTTCTAGGATTTCCCTATGCACAATGGATATCTTGAGCAATTCAAAGATGGAAATTTTGGCAGCGGTTCTTTGCAATTGGTCTACCAAGTCATATTTTTCTCTGGGGATAGTGACCACATGTTTTGTTGCTGGTTTAGAAATAGTTATAATAGGAACCTTTGATGTGGATGTCGATTTTAGAGGTCCCTTGATTGTAACCTGTGCTTGGCTCCATGTGACAACATTTGAGGAGGATGAGGCTCCCTTAATCGTGACCATATTGATGGATTCAGTTTTGATATTGAGCATATTAATCACATTGTCACTCTTGGAATAGGTGTAGTTTACTTCATTACCTTTTCCTTTAGATGTTTCCCCTTGATTATAATTAGGGAAGGGTTTATTGAATGCTGTGTGATCCTCATTGGTAGTGTGTCCATCGACCTTGATCTTACCTCCTTCGATAAGGTCTTGGATGACATGTTTTAGTTTGAGACAATTATTAGTCTTATGTCCCTTGTTTTTGTGGAAGATACAATAGGAGTTATCATCCCACCATCTGGGTTTGACCATTGGTTCCCACGGTTTAGAATCGGGAATCATAAGAAATTTGTTATCCACCAATGTTTTTAAGACGGTCTGAAGATGTTCCCCCAAAGGAGTGAATGTTCTTTGGGGTTTTGAAGTCCAGGTGCATCCTTTGTCATTATCATTGTTCATTTTGGAAATGGGAGGTGTTATTTTAGCCTCTTTGCTTGCTTGCATGCCATTAGTCAGATTGAACACTTTGGGTTTAAGGTGAGAGGCATCAACCACTCCATCATTAACAACATTTTTGTTTTTCTTCCACCATTTAGGCTTGGAGTTGGAGCTACTACCTTTGTTTTCATTTTGAAGGGTGATCTCTCCCTTTTTTACCATGACTTCCTCAATATGGAGAGCATTTTTAATCATCCTATCGAAGCTATGAGAATCTTGCATTTGTAGAGCATAGCTCAATTCTAGCACGAGATTATTGACAAAGATTTCCATCTTTTCTATTTTGGGAATGACCCTTGAATATCGTGCAAAAATCTTCCTCCATCTTTGTAGGAAGTGTGTAAAGGACTCTCCAATTTTCTGTTTGGTATTGCATAGGTCCATCATAGTGACATCATGTTGGATGTTGTAGGAATAATGTTGAATGAACCATTGCATTAATTTCTCGAATGTTTTGACTTTAGGGTTCAATTTTGAGAACCACTCCATAGCATTACCTCCTAGACTTCCTGGAAATAGTCGCATGAGGTAAGTGGGTTCGTGCATGTATTCAATTCTTAGAGCACAAAATTTCCTTACATGGTCATGTGGATCAGTCTCTCCTGTGTACTTTTCATACTTAGGCCTTGCCACATTAGGAGGAAATAGGACCATAGTGATACTTTTGTCAAAAGGAAATGAACAAATGGCATCCAAAGAGTATTTTGTTTTAGGTTTGTCCTTCTCTTGTTTGAGATTGGTGAGCTCTGTTTGCATTAGATTGAGCTGTTTGGTGAGAATAGATATCGGGTTTGGTACCTCCTTTTCTTTGAGGTCGTCCACATTGTAATCCTTGGGTAGCTTGACACTTGAGGATGCTAGATGGAGGAAATATTTTTCTTTGTCGTCACCAATTATCCTTTCCAATAGCTTGTGGATCCGTTTGCTTTATTTAAGTTTTTCATACTCATCTTCAGGGATCTCTTCTTCATTATCTGACCCACATGGATTATGTTCAAACTTGGGTCTTTCTTCTTCTTTCGTGCCTTCAGATTGTGCTTGTTTTCCATCATTATAACCCTCAAAAGCCTTGCTCCATTTGTTAGCGTGGCTATCCATTGGAGGTGAATCTAGATCAAAAAGGGAACTACGAGAAGTTTCTCCTTGGAAGTGTGGCATTTTAGGAGGCACTTTTGATCCTTTAGTTGTGTACAGGTTGCATCTTGTGTTAATCATGAAGTTTGTTTCTCAACTTCGTCAACATTTCCCAATAGTGCAAGTATGGTTTTAGATCGTTCAAGTGGGTGTGTCTAGGTAGAAGTAACTGTTTGTTGGTGGATGTAAATGATTCCAGCCTCAGAGGGTTAGAATGCCCTGATAGTGAGCTGGGAATCTAGTTGTTGATAGAAAATGGGTAGACCACACGTATTGAACTGATCATGAAAGACTGACTACACATGCAAGGTGGACATTTTGAAAGTGTTTTAAAATAACAACAGGAAGACCAGAAGAGACAACAGGAACCAGCTAAAGAGAAAAAAGGGTATCCTAAGCAACTGAGACTTCCTAAGAAAAACTACTACAAATGCCCACTATCCTGAATGCGAGCTCCCAAATACAAGCCTCTGATGGTACCAGATACGATCCTAGAACCTAGATATGACCTCTTGCTGACCAGATATGATCATAAATACCATATACGACTTAAGAAAAATAGGATATGATCCTATGATGTTTTTGTCAATTTGGGTCAGTTTTGAAAAATTTGTCTTTGAAGTGCGTGAAGTTGTTCATTTCCAGATTTCATTAAGAGGTGTCGTAAGACGTGAAAAACACTTATACTCCAGGGTTTGAAATTTGTTGATTGTTTTGAGGAGCTTATCTTTTTAGTGAGCTTTTGAACATGTCAAACAGTTTTGCATTGTTAAGAGGGTAAAACAAACACTCTTTTTGTCTTATTCTCTAGGTGGAGGATGAAAATCTTTGCTCGTTGACTTAGGTACACACTCAAATGCTAATCAAAATACAGCCATCACCAAGCACACAATGGCTCCAATCATGATGCTGTATTAGCCAACTCCAAACGCAAGTGAGGGCACGATATGACAAGTGTCTTGGGGCAATTACTTTTTGCCTTGCACAAAGATTATCACCCTTTCGGGGATGAATCGGGTATTCTTTCAATTGAATTTTTTTGTAGATTATTAGGCAATCCGTTTAAAAATGTCCCTCATAGAATTGCACAAGGCAAAATTGAGGCGTATAGCCCTACTAGTACCTGAATATATATAGTCTCACAAGCAAGATTCAAGCGGCTCCGCTCTATATATACTCAGATATGTTCAAGGAATGCTGTTGAAATTCCAAGAACAAAACCAGTTCCATCTTCTGAGGCTTTGGCCTACGAGGAAGCAACTATTTATAGTGAGTTGGAAGGGTCAGTGTAAGACCTGTCCTCACTTGGGTCATTTTCGGGAGATTTTTTCCTCAACTAGCAGGCCCTCTACTGTTTAAGTATCCGTAACCTGGATTGGCGAGCTTAGGATTTCTAGATTTCTGATTCTTCAAAAGAAGAAGAGCATACTCTCTTAGTCCATGCCATTTTCTCTCAAAGCACGTAAAACAGAGTTCATTCCCTCAAGCTATGTTGAGCTTGATTTAATTGTTTCTATTTTAAAGAAAACATGATACTTGAAAAGGGAAATTTTGCCTTGTTCAATTACCGCATTGATTTAGTGATTTGTGTTGTTCAATTTCTGATTTCCAAAAGTAATTATATGATTGAACTTGTTCAATTAACCCACATATTTAATGCTTTGTTTTTTTCAGTTACTATCCCAAATTGAATTTAAACGATGTGTTTGTTTGTTCATTTACCCCTAATTTTATCACAAATGATAAGACAACGTCCGATTTTCTGATTCTCCTCAAGAGGAAAAGAGCATAATATCTAGTTGTTTTATCAAGTGGAAAAATGATCTTTAATTTTGGAAAGCAAATAAAATAGAAGTCAAGACGGGGGTTGGTAACCTATAAAACCAAGTTAGTATCTTTTTAGTGAAACGCCTCGAAAACCTCCAAATATACCCTGCAAACACTTACCAAGCTGCAAAATACCACAAACACCACTTTGTCAAAATGTTAGGATTAGGCAAATGAAATACATAAGCTTTCAAACCAGATGTGATCCTAAAATCCTACTGAATGCGATATAGTATCTGGTATGCAATCTTTCTTACCAAATACGATCCAATGCTCACCAGATGCGAGCCAAAACCAAAAATGATCTGGGAAATCGCGGATGTGATCCGACTTTTCTGCGATGCGATGGCGTATCCCAGATGCGATCTTGAATGGGTAAAAATGATTCTGTGTCTAAATCCTGAGCATGCAAATTGGCAAAGTGTTAGAAAATGAGGCCAAGTTGAAAATTGGGCCCCACGGTGGGTGCCAGAAATGTGCGTGTGTATTTGGGAACCTGTTGAAAAAGACACAGACACTCAATAAGTCATTTCATTAGTTCAAAAGGTTAGATAAAGCATATAAAACCCACTAATATCGACCTATTGCCTGCTAACTAGGAAGAGTGCGATTAATAACATATCAGCCCTGAGAATATGCTACAATCAATGATGAAACCTAGCATGAAGGATTTTTAGATTAAAACAAGCTAAAAAGATGAAAAACAAGCATTCTAGCTCTAAGCATGTGAATATTAACAATGAAAAAGCATGGAATAAGAAGTGCAATATGATTTTAAGTGTAATCCAACATCATAATAATATATTTTTGATCTAATGTGAAGGATTATTTACTCTAAAAAATGGCTTCTATTTATAGGAGAATGAGAGAGAGAGGGGGACAAGGTGAATTAATGAGTGAAGGGCTCATTAATGGAGGTGTAAGAGCCATTAATGCCCAAGGCATTAATAAGGCATGGGAGAGACATAGACTTAAGACATCTTCATTAATAAGGCATTAATGAAAGCCTTAAAGAAGCAAGGTAGAGTGTAAGAGGATGACTTGAGAAAGTGGACCTTAAGGAAGTCAAGCTTGAGAAAGTGGACTTTCTCAAGTGGGTTGAGTTGCTAAGCATTTCTTAATGGAATGTGACAATATTAGGAGGTGGGTTAGGGTAGAATTTAGGATTAAGATTAGATTAGCAAGGGTGAATGGGTTGAGAAGGGTTAGAACCCAGGGTAGAAATGGTTGAGCTAGGTTAGGTTGGGGTTTAGGGGAATATTAATAAATGAAATAAACTTATTTAATCCATTTAGAAATATAGGAATTAATTATTTAAACAATGAAATTTCTTTTTAATAATTAGGGGACTATAGCCATTTTAATTAAATTACATAGGCTAGGGGAATGGGTTATTTGCAAGTGGGTATTTGATTTAGGAATTTATTTAATTCCTTTATAATTAAATACTATAGCCATGTTTGATTTGATTGGTCGAAATTGATTTGAATTATATGGCTATAATAGTTAATACAAATTAGTGATAAAAATCACCTAGGATATTAAATTGATTTAAAGAATTATGCCAAGCAGTAACAGGGTCATTTGGACATAATCAAGAGTATGATGACACTTAGGGCAAATAGGGTCCATAGTTGGAACAGACCAAATTTAGGTGGTTACACTATCCTGTCATTTTCAGTCTTTATGAGTTGATCCAAATCAGATTAGGTCACTTACCCCGCTGTTAGAAGCTTGTTTACACTTTGGATTCTTGCATTTTGACCTCTTGAACTAGTAATATTTGGTTTCACAAGTGACCTTGCTTGGAGTTGGTGAGCTAGAAATTGTCCTTGTTGAGAAGATAAACCTTTAGATCCTTTGATAACACACTTGGAGAGTTT
>MU225916.1:3186125-3199543 GCA_018584345.1 Thuja plicata
TTGCTGAATTCTAACCTCATGCTTTAGCTTTTCATTTTCTTCTCTTAGTTCACCGATAATCTGTATTCTTTCAATGAGTTCCACATTTATTCTATTTGCTTCTTGACTCATAAGGATAATCTGATTTATGAGATCATGGTGATGCTCAACATGTCTTTGAATTTCCATTTCCTTTTCTTTTAGTTTTTCAAAAATCTTCCTTCTATCATCAATAGCAAGTGTTCTTTCTGTTTCAGCTTGTCTGGCAGAACTCATCACATCAATCATTCTTACCATCTGGGTCTATTGACCGATTTGCAACATCTTTATTTGTTTTGTCAGATGTTGATTGATCTCCTTTAGATTTTTGGCATTCGCTTCTGATGTATCTGATGTATTACTTGCATTTGATCCTGAAGATTCAAAGAAATCTAGAATCTCTTCTTCTTGATAGTCTTTTTTATTATTTCAGGTAGCCATACATTTTCTTTCATCTAGAAGCTCTCTCATCTTGATTCTTGCTTCTTTATACTATTCATAGAACATCTATATCTCAAGATTTTTGTTCTCAATATTCTTATCAAGTTTGTACTTCTCCATTGCAAGATCTTTGCTCTTAAGCCTTTAAACTTTCCAAGAAGAGACTCAGCTCTGATACTAATTGTTGGAATTAATGGGAAGTAGTACTAAGAGGGGAGGGGTGAATCAGTACCTCTAAAACTTTTAACACCTTACAAAATTCATCATTAGTAATCTTTCAATTCTGATTTACCAACCATTACTGTTATTCTTTCTTATGTATATATTGTTTGTTCATAATCTTTAATAGTTTTCTGTCATTCATAGAAACATTCATGAAATTGATAAACACATAACACAAGATATGGTATTGTAGAAAACTCCTGTTAGGAAGTAAAAACTATGGTGGGGATGACACCCACAAAACTTCACTATCTATAAAATGGAAGGGAGCCAGTTAAGGCTTACAATTTGATCACTTCTGATGATCTACCCTGTTAAGAGTATTAAGGTGGAGACCTATTAAGAGCTTTAGCAACACTGATTTAAGTGTGCACTTAGTGATGAGATTTACAATAGGACAGTTAAGCCCACCTTTCTTGAAAGGATTTCATTAGTGTACTACACTTGTTAGAATGATTACAAATGTTGACCTGACTGTATGAAATCTACTATTTCTAATTTACAGATCCATTAAAGCTTTTACAATGATAATATCACCTTAAGTGATTGATGAATACCTTTTCTCTACTTTTCAGTAGCCTCTGTTCTGTTCTTAAAAATTGATTTGATTCTATTTGTGTTCTTCTGCATGAATTCTCTGTCTGGTCTTTAGTTGCTCTTTGTAACTACTATCTTCATTGATCAACTTCTTTTTTCAATGGATTGAGCATCTATTTATACAAGTATTTAACCTAACTTAGAATTCAAGTATTACAATGTTAACTCTTAGATCCAAGGTTTACAACTTGACCTTGATCTTTAGTTTGCATGTTTTAAAACAATAAAAATAATTAAAATAATAACAATTACATTGCTTCCTCCGCACATAATGGATTTAAAAGTAAATAAAGAAGTTATAAATACAACTTCAGTGATTTATATGATGTGGAAAGTTAGATCCACTTTTTGCGGGATGTAACTGACTGTCAGTTCTTGGTCGTCGGTTTGAAATTGAAGTCTGTCGGCATTCCTTGACTGAGATGTTTGTCGAGTTTCCTGTATCTGTCGGGTTCCTCTCTTTACTGTTCCATCGGGTAGTACTATTGTTACTCGTCAGGTATATTTTACCTTTTTGTCATTGGATAACACTTAACAGTGTTTCTCGGGTAACCTTGGCATCAGATAGTTTTGTGCCATGTCTGTCAGTGTAGAGTAAACCGATGGTGCAGATCATGTTTTTCTCTAAGCATACTAATGGAAAAATATAATGCCTTCAAGACGTTGATCAATTCCATAATATGGTTAATCATATTGCTAGCCCTCATTACCTTACATTTTTGGAGGATGATGATAAAGCCTTGAGCCACCCACACAATCTTGCCCTTCATATTGAGGTCATGATCCACAAAACTCGTGTCAGGCACGTGTTGATAGATGGGGGTGTTGGGCTTAATATTTGTTTGTTGGAATTACTGGAATGTTGTATTGAGAGGGGAGGGTTGAATCAGTACCTCTAAAACTTTTTATGTGATTGGCCCATTAACCTTTGTGTCATCAGATTTGTATATTCACCTATCTATCTGTTCATCTTTCTTTATGTATGTGAAATCATAACATAAGTTCTTTACATGTGTAAACATTCAAAAAACATACATGAAAGTAAATAACACATAACACAAGATATGATATCGCAAAAAACTTCTGTTAGGAAGTAAAAATAGCGATGGGGATGTCACCCACAAAACTTCATTATCAGCCGATAAGAAGGGAGCCGGTTAAGGCTTACAATTTGATCACTTCTAATGATCTACCCTGTTAGGAGTATTAGAGTGGAGACCTGTTAGGATCTACTTCATTTGAAGCTTTAGCAACACCGTTAGGTGTGCACTCTATTAAGAGATTTATCAAGAACTATTAAGTCCACCTTCTACTAAAGGATTTCTGATGTGATGCACTTGTTAGAATGCATCTACATTATAAATGTTGATCTGATAGTGTATGCAATCTCTAATTGCTGATAACAGATCCTATAAAGCTTACAGTGTATATGTAATCACCTTGAGTGATTGAATGATACCTTGTCTCTGCTCGTCGGTAGCCTTGTTTGTGTTCTTGAGAACTGATATGATATGTTTCTAAATTTGCATGAATTCACTTCTACTACTTAGATTCTCTTCGTGGCTACAATCATTTGTTAACTCTTTTTTTATTACAAATGATTGAACATCTATACATACTAGTTTCTAGGTTCATTCTTGATTCACGCTTTTCAAGTTAACTCTAGATTCAAGGTTTACAACTTGATCTTAATCTTTAGTTAGTTATGTTTTAGATCTGTTAGGATGCTTTAAAACATTTACAATATACTTGCTTGATCCTCAAGTAATTATTTAAAACAAATTAAAACTCTATAAATAGAAATACAATGTTTTATTTGATGTGGAAAGTCAGATCCACTTTTTACGGGTTCCGTAACTGACTGTCGGTTTTGATGCTCAGGCTACTCTGTGAGTCTGTCAGGTTTCTACTCCGTTGGTGTTCCTATATAAAACTGTTCGTTGGGTTCCTTTCCTTTTCTTCTCTATCGATGATGTTCACAAAACTGTACCATCAGTTTAGTGATTTTGGATTCGTCGGCAATGTACCGAAAACTGTTTCATCGGTGATGTCCTTTATGCTTTGTCATCGGTTCAACACTTTGATAGTGTTCATCGATTACTTCTATACTTAGCATTTTCACGACAAGCATTGTCATCTCATCGGTTATGCAGTGTGCTGTCTGTCGGGTATGCCTTTACCGATGACCTTTATCATGTTTTTCACTTAAGTATACTAATGGAAAAACTTAATGTCATGAATCTCCCCCTTTGACATTAGTATCAAAAACTGATATGTGCAACATACTTAATGTATTAGTATGTACACTTGTGTATACTTCATCCTTAGTCATTTTTATTTTAGTCATGAAATGACTCCCCCTATGCATATGCTGGTAAGTGTAAGTTTATGTACATATAATTGCCTTCCTTTTTTTTGTTTCCATTTTTTGATATTTGATATATTGTACATATCTATTTTTACATATCACTTTACATATCTATTCCTGTTGTACATACAACATACATATCCTTTTCCTCCTTTTTTGATAATAAGGTCAAAGGTACTTACAACTTGTCAAAAATGTGGGAGTGTGAGGCTTTGATTTACTCCATCATCTTCTCCCATTTATCCTTCAAATTTTTGAGAGCCATGTGCTCAAGTGATATCCTCACATACATATCATAGATACTGTCTACTACAGACATATCCGGGGTCGAGATTAGATTCCTAGCATCTGTAATGTATTGTTGTAGAGTAGTGAGGTTTGGCAATATGTGAGCTTGCAGCTCGATAACCTCATTCCTAAATTGTGTCTCTGCATCCTATATCTCTTGTCTTAACCTATTTACCTCTGTGATCTTGTCATGATGCAACTTTATTGCATTTGCATCAGAGGTTAAACTTTGTGCACTTGCGGCCAGATTTGAATCTAATTGGGACAACTTTTCACCATTCTCTTTTGTGAAATTGTCAAGTGTGCACAATTTTTGAACTAAGTTAATAGCTTCTGCAATTATTGGTTCTAATTGACTTGATAATTCAAAGAGCTTTACCTTGTTTTCTACCACTTCTTGGATTATCTTCTCAACTATTTTGAGTTGATACTTCTTCTCTGCCCATGCTTCCATTGCTTGCTCTACATCTACTTTTTAATTGGTGATGGCATCGGTAAGAACTGCAATTTGTTCCATGATTGATATGTCATTTTCAACTTTGAAATTAGGAACAAGTTGATGTAGTATATCCCTAGCTTTTTCAAGTGCTTGGGCTTCCCTATGTGCTTTTCTCATTTTCTCCTATAGGGATTTTCTTTGACATATCACTCCAAACTTTTTAAGTATTTCAGTATCTAAATTTGATACATCCCACTTGGGTATTTCAATTACCTCATCAAGTGTTACAGCCAAGATATCTTTCTTTATTACTTTCTTCTTCTTCTTTTTTTGTTGGGAGACATATTGGTGAACTACCATTTGTAAGTCTTGAGATTGAATTGATATGGTAGGTGAAGGTCGAGAAGATGAAGCTTCTTGATGCTTATGTTCAGAGTCCACCTGTTGGTTGTGTGAAGACATCTCTTCAGTGGCCTTGGGTGTATCAATAGATTTTTCTTCCTTTTCCTTCATGCTATCTTCTTGCTTAACTTCTTCACTCTTTTCTTTTTCTTCATCCTTTTTAGTATCTTCTCCTTTGTCTTTTTCAATTCTGTATCTTTTTGTGTTTCCGATGCATCTTCATTTTCACCATTACCCGTGTCCTCAGGTATGTTCTCATCTTTCTTAGATGATTTCTCTTAACTAGAGTTAATTTCAATAGCTTCTATCAATATTTTCATGATGGTCAGAGTGTTTACCTCTGTAGTGTCAGTAAGTGTGTCCTGTCCATCGGTATCACCTTGTGCAACAATGACATCTTTATCTTTTTGCACGTCTTCTGCAAGGTCTTTTCCTATAATGTCATTAATGATATTATCCAACCATGTTTCATCATTGAAATCCTCATTTATGTTACCTTTTATTTTCAATTCTTCTTTGGTAACCTCTGCTTCATCATCCAAGTCAATATGAGTTGGGTTCGGTGGAATTTGGCTTTCTTCACTCTGAGTTTTGTCAAGAGTAGTGTTAGGCCATACCTCATCTGCAACTTTAGTATTCTTGTGGCCTATTGTATCACTCTTTTCTTTGTCCAATTCAACTAATGAGTCAATCTGTACATCTTTGATGATGATGTGTTCTTTTTCCAGGCTGGCTTCCTGAGTTGGATTTTTGAGTATTTTACACCACTTCTTGATGCTTTCCTGATCTATCTCAATTAGCTTCCCTTGAAGAATTTGTATGCTCTCATTTTGGGTGATAACTCCTTTGCATACTTTTTCATCATTTCATCTATCTCTTCCTTCTTTGATTTAGAAGGCATAAGAGTAGCAAGTACTCTTTCTCTTATCTATTTTTCTTGATGAAGTGCAAATGTCGATCTTGTAGGAAATCTATCTGATAGCTCCTTGGGTACTTCATATTCCTTGAATTGAAGTGGAACATAATTATGTTTGCACATTTTAGATATTATAGCGTCTTCAATTTTTTTTTGATCCTCTGGATCAAATTTCAACCATTTTTTAATGTTAGGATCTGAAATAGATTGTGAATCTGAAATGTTCTTGCATATTTCGTCAATGGTTTTAGGAATCAAGGGTTCTTTCCCTTTTTGTACTTCTATTTCAGCTTCATCCATAGCTGAGTCATCTAGATCTTCTCTTTTTCTATTTAACTTCCTCCTTTTGGTTTGTTTTTCCTTTGGTGAGATTGGTTTCCTCTTGTAGGTTCTCACTCTTCCTTTCTTCAATGGTGAAGGAGTTGCTTCCTTTACTGTTTTTCTTCTTGTTCTTGAAGCAACTATTGCCCTTGGTTTCTTAGGTGGAGGAGGAGGTGGAAAATCTGGCTGTGTAGTCTCTGAATCACTCTTTTCTGTATCCTCACCGATGGGTGACCAACCCTTGGTTTCTTCCTCCTTTCCCTCTATTTCCTCTTCACCTTCTTCAGTAACTGTAAATTTCTTGGTTAAGTCCTTTACCATTTTGTTCTTCTTGTTTACAATTTTCTTGACAATAAGATCTGACTTGATTTTTGGTTTGGCTTCTTCATAAGTGCCAAATCTTGGTTTCTTTCTCTCCAATGGTTCATTCAATAGTGCCTTGATGCATTTTGTAGCTTTTCATGTTTGGATTTCATAAGCTAGTGGTGATAGCCAAGATTTTCTAGGTACTACTGGTTTGATATAAGTAAAATCAGTATCTACCATAAAACATATATCATCTTTGTGTTCTTCTATCAAACTCTCTAGTATCCTTGTTCTTGCTTGCATATTTTCCTTAAATCCTTTGAAATATTCATTCATTAAGTCATCAAAATCTGTACCTAATGATTCTATGTGCTCACATATCTATATGGTGACTGGTTTGCTTATGTCCCATACTACTTTTCCTATGGAAGGAAAGTATTATTCAAAGTAAAAGAATATGCACATAATAAGAGAACCAAACTTACAAGTGTTTATCCTTGATGACCTTATGGTTTTCATGTTCTTCTCAAGTTGATTTAACAATATTTCTGCAAGATCCATCTTCTTTCCTAGTTTGATGATCTTGTAGGTTGTGCTCATAGCAGTGCTTGCTATGTTGTTCATTCTGCTGGCCTGGAAGATTTTATATCCTACCACACATGCACCAAACTTGAGTTCCTTTTTGGTGATGGTTCTAACCTTGAGACCTATTTTGTCTGATTTTGCACCTGTTAACTTTTCTACTTCCTTCATGGAGGGGTGCTTGTGAGCTTTTGGCTTGTCCGTTGTGGGATATCTAGTAACCACATGAATAACATCTTTTGTTATTCATTTAGGCTCATCAAGCCACAATGTCTGGTTATGTATTCTGCTAAGAACTATCTGTATCCATTCGGTCTTAAAAACCCTAGGAAAGTGTAATACATTTGTCAGAACTTTCACGTCCAGATGCTTGTGCTCTTCTTTCAGGTTTCTAGTGTCATCACATAGTGCCTTATAGGACTTATCTAGGTCTAGATCTCCTAATTCTAAGATCTTGCAATGTATATAGGACCTTACATCGTCTACCAACAAAACCCTAGGTGGGATTCTGGAGAATGCTCCAGAATCATCAGGTTGCAATGCAATTTCTAGGTGTAACTTGTATTTAGGTTCAACACAAGTACTATTGCTAATAAGATTAATCATTTTCTTCTTATCCTCTTCCAATTTTTTTCTATTCTTGAAGTAGATGCCATTATATCTGAAATTTAGGGCTTTCCGTAACTTAAATAATGCGGTCGGTGATTGTAGGTACTTACTGAATCTCTGTGATTGCTCGTGAATCTATTGAGTCATGTTTGAATCTTGCTGAGGTAGCACTTCAATCTGCTCTTCAATCGCTATGCTTAGCTCTACTTCATTGCTCAAGAATCATGGGTGCGAAATGAGTTCTTCTGTCAGACTTTTATAACTTTTGTGCCCTAAGTTGTCATTAATGCTCAACAACTTGTTGGTGTACAAAGACTAAGTTCATCAGTTGAGGCATAAATAACATCGTCGGTGTAGGCACAAAGTTTCAGGGTAGCTAGAAGCTTTGGTGATTTCACCAATGATTGTCGGTAAGATGGCAATGACAACCTCTATCGGCTCAAAGATCACTGATGTCTGTCGGTTACACTAAGCGACTTGGCTTTTGTGTAATGCCCGATACATTTCGGTAAGTAGTGTCAAATTTTCTGTGTGTAATCATTGATGCTTATTGGTACCCATTTATCGATGAAATTATTTTTCAATAATATTACAAATAACAATATAGTGCATCTTCAATAATGCTAATTTTGTCAATATGATCAATGTGTAATGGAACCAATGCATAATATAACTTGTCATAATGCAGTTCCATACTTACTTGTGCAACTTAGTTGGGAATAGTGATGCCACCAGATCCATTGGATGGGGTGTCATCATTTTCATTGCTTGTTCTAACACCTTCAATGTTTGTAGCTTTTCTCCACATCTTGTTTCTCATCTTCTTGATGTCATCAATGGTGTTTCCATTGGGATGAGTGCTTGTGTCTGTCAGTCGGTCTTTGCAATCTTTTATCACATGTCCAACCTTATGACAATGTAAACATGCCATACCTGGATTGGTCCATCCTCTTGGTCTTCTAGTCCATTTTCTCATATAGTTGGCAGAAGTATGACCATACCTTCCACATGTTGTGCAATTTACCCATGTGTTATAGTCCCAAATGTATCAGTTATTGATTCTTGTCAGTTTATAGCCATTATCAAGTTCTTTTGGTGTCCATGCTTTCTTTTTCTTTTTCCAGCACTCCTGATGTGTATGTCCAATCATTTTGCAAGTAGGACAATACTTGTCCATGTAGGTTTCCTTCTTTAGATTTGTCACCTTGGATCTGCATTCATGTGCCTTTTGTCCTTTCTTGTGACATTTATAACAATTACCAATGAAAGTAGATTGTGATTGAGGAATACCTTTCATTTTGTTTCTACAAATGTTTGAGGCGTGGCCTGGTTTTCCACGGTGATTGCATGAAAGCTTCTTGGTTCTTGGAGTTGCATAAGCATTCCTTTGATTTGATTGATTAGATGATTCTCCATTGTCAGTGTACCCTAGACCTGTGTAGTTGTTGAATCTTCTTTGTTCGTCAAGAAAATCATCCATTCTTTTATTGCTGTCTTTAGATTTCTTGATTAATTCATTGTGTTGATTTTGAATTCTGACTTCTTTCTTTAGCTTTTCATTCTCTTCTCTTAGCTCACCGATGATCTATATTATTTCAATGAGTTCAGTATTTAATATGTTTGCCTCTTGAATCATAAGAATAATCTGATTGGTAATCTCATGGTGATGATCAATAAGTCTTTGAATCTTTGATTATTTTTCTTGTAGCTTCTCTGTGATTTTCCTCATGTCCTCAATAGCCAATGTTCTTTTTGATTAATCTTTTCTTGAATCATTCATGACATCAATTATTTTTACCATCTGAGTCTCTTGATCGATTTACAACATCTTGATTTGCTCTGTCAGATGTAGATTGACCTCTTGTAGACTTGTGATCTCTTCTACTGGTGTGTCTAATGCTTTGCTTGTTGTTGATTCAGCTGAGTTGAAGTAATCTGGGATCTCCTCTTCTTTATAATCTTTTTTATTAAGCCTAGTTGCCATAATCTTTCTTTCATCAAGCAACTTTCTCATGCTTGCTCTCGCCTCCTTGTACTACTCATAGTAAATCTAAATTTGTAACTTCTCATTCTCAATAGTCTTGTCCAGTCTGTACTTTTCCATTTTTTTGATCTTTTCTCTTAAGTCTTTAAGCTTTTCAAGAAAGATACTTAGCTCTGATACCAATTGTTGGAATTAATGGAATGATGTACTGAGAGGGGAGGGGTGAATTAGTACCTCTAAATTTTTTTATGTGATTGGCCCATTAACCTTTATGTCATCAGATTTATATATTCACCTATCTATCTGTTCATCTTTCTTTATGTATGTGAAATCATAACATAATTTATTTACATGTGTAAAAATTCAAGAAACATACATGAAAGTAAATAACACATAACACAAGATATGATATCACAGAAAACTCCTGTTAGGAAGTAAAAAGTGTGGTGGGGATATCACCCACAAAACTTCACTATCTACAGATAAGAAGGGAGCCGGTTAAGGCTTACAATTTGATCACTTATGATGATCTACCTTGTTAGGAGTATTAGAGTGGAGACCTATTAGGATCTACTTTGTTTGAAGCTTTAGCAACACCGTTAGGTGTGCACTCTGTTAAAAGATTTATCAAGAACTATTAAGTCCACCTTCTACTAAAGGATTTCTGATGTGGTGCACTTGTTAGAATGCATCTACATTATAAATGTTGATCTGATAGTGTATGCAATCTCTAATTTCTGATAACAAATCCTATAAAGCTTACAATGTATATGTAATCACCTTGAGTGATTGAATGATACCTTGTCTCTGCTTGTCAGTAGCCTTGTCTGTGTTCTTGAGAACTGATATGATATGTTTTTGAACTTTGCATGAATTCATTTTTGCTGCTTAGATTCTCTTCATGGCTACAATAATTTGTCAACTCTTTTTTTATTACAAACAATTGAACATATATATATACTAGTTTCTAGGTTCATTCTTGATTCACGCTTTTCAAGTTAACTCTAGATTCAAGGTTTACAACTTGACCTTGATCTTTAGTTAGTTATGTTTTAGATCCATTAGGATGCTTTAAAATATTTACAATATACTTGCTTGACCCTCAAGTAATGATTTAAAAAAAATTAAAACTCTATAAATAGAACTACAATGTTTTATCTGACGTGGAAAGTCAGATCCACTTTTTGCAGGTTCTGTAACTGACTATCGGTTCTGATGCTCGGGCTACTCTGTTAGTCTATCAGGTTTCTGCTCTGCTGGTGTCCCTATATTAAACTGTTTGTTGGGTTCCTTTCCTTTTCTTCTCTGTCGGTGATGTTCACAAAACTGTACTGTCGGTTTAGTGATTTTGGATCCGTCAACAATGTACCAAAAACTATTTCGTTGGTGATGTCCTTTATGCTTTGTCGTTGGTTCAACACTTTGATAGTGTTCATCAGTTACTTCTATACTTAGCATTTTCATGACAAGCATTATCATCTCGTCAGTTATGCAGTGTGCTATTTGTCGGGTATGCCTATACCGATGACCTTTATCACATTTTTCATTTAAGTATACTAATGACAAAACTTAATGTCATCATTGTTCCTTTAATCTTTTGAAAGAATTGGGTTATTCTAAGAAAGTCATAGATACCAGAAAAAGGATTACTATCAAAGCCTATGATGAGGCAAAAATAAGTTCCAAGGGGTTGGCTGTCCTTCCTATTAGGATTGGCCTTGTTGAAAAAGATATTTTATTTCAAATAGTTGACACTGGACCCCTTGTGTATAATATCTTACTTGTTAGACCATGGGTTCATGATATGCAAGCAGTGTCATCTACTTACTATCAGTGTGTTAAGTTCCCCTACAATGGAATAAAGATTTGTATACCTAGGGATAACACTTTATCTATCAATTGCATTTCAACAGGAACTCATGTTCCCCTCAATAGAGAAGCAGAAGATTTTAATGCAGCCTTAGCTGAATGTAAAGACAAGCTTAAGTCGATAGACCTTGGCATGGGGGGGTATCAACTCAAATCCCTCACAACATTACCAGTTTTTCCTTGGTCTTATGCCAAGCCTTCACAAGAAAAGAAACCCTCCTCTTTAGCTATGACTTTATTTGGCACATTTGTAGAGTCCTCAGTGCCTATCCAAGATGAGAAAGAAGAGACATTTGTTAGAGACTGGATCTATAGAGAAGAAAAATATATGCATAATGAGAACTTCTCTCCCTCTCCTAAGGCTTATGGAAGAGGGTATACTTTTGTAAAATAGATGGGCTATCCTAGACATGGCCCTCTTAATCATAGATTGGATTCTAGAGCTGAACCTCTTGATCATGCTCTTTTTGGATGCAAGTCGAAGAAGCCGGTTGGCCTAGGATTTGCAAATCACAACAAGAACACTATTCGTATCCTGGATAAGTCAGATAGTGAAGATGAGCCAGAATATTTACTTAATTTGACAAATGAGCAAGACATGTGTGAAGTTTGGGTCCCTTCCACTAATCTCCTTTGGGGAGATTCAGATGTTTTGGTAACTCATGCGTCAGTTGCAACTTTAGAACAAGATGAATCAGATATAGAAGATCCTTTTAGAGAATGTCAACAAAAGAATCTTGTTTGTTTAATGGAAAGAGGAGTTACTCTTGATGATACTAGAGCTTCCATCTCAAGATGTCCCAAACCTTCATGGTGTAAACATCTTAGTCGCAGTTCAGACACAAGTTCATATGAGTATGAATGGGGCTCCTTTTCTGAGTCCTCCAATGTTGATAGAGATATTGATGTTATCCACACTTATAGTTCTCAACCCAAGGTAGCCAACAAGTCATGTGTAGGATTAGAGAATTTTAACCCACATGTTTCTTTAGTGGGCAATTTTGTGCTTGTTAGGACGAATCCTGATGTGGGTAGCTTAGAAGGATACTTGACGGATTCTAACTCTTCGGTCACCAGCGATAATATAATTCACATTTATAACCTTGAACCATTCATTGAATTGCCTCTTGTTCATCTTGACCTCATTGATTGGTCCCAATGCTATCAAGAACCTGAGCTCTTAACATTTCAAAATGATTACGAGATATCCTATTACCTAAATGCCATTGAACCTGTAGTCTCTTCCACAAGTGAACCGACTACCAGCATGATAGAGCCAGACATCAAGTACCTTAGTCACAAAATAAAAAGAAAAAAAATCAAAAGAATAGGAGTTATGATGGTGAAAACCATTGTGTGGTGGTGTCAAAACCAAAAAAAGTAAAAAGAAATGACATATCCAAGGTGGAAACCTCTTCGAGGCACCTAAGGATGAGGTACTTGATCATCTCCCAAGATATTTTCAAGATAGATCTTCAGTGCTTATTGAACCAACACAAGTAGTCAATTTGGATACATATGAGGCTCCACAAATAGTACACTTGGCTGAGTCCTTGTCACCTCAAGAAAAAGAAGCTTACACTAAGTTCTTGCAGACAAAGAAAATCAACTTTGCATGGTTTTATTCAGATATGCCAGGGTTGGAAATTAATATTATCATGCATCACTTGTCCATAGCTCCAGGTGTCAAACCAATTAAACAAAAATTGAGAAAGATGCATCCTCACATAGCTCTCTTAGTCAAATTAGAACTGGAGAAACTCCTTAGTGCAAGATTCATAAGAGCTATCGCCTATGTTGAATGGATATCAAACATTATACCAGTTTCCAAACATGACAAATCTATTCGAGTTTACACAGATTTTAGAGATGTCAATAGAGCATAACTAAAGGATGACTTTCCACTTTCCAATATAGATATGATAGTGGATATGTTAGAAATTAATCTTTACTTGCATTATGTAAGTAGGAGATTCCTATGGAATCCCTACACCTATTTTGTCCTCTTGTGAGGATAATTCATTTTATGTATTTTATTATCCCTTGGTTGTATTAT
>MU225916.1:3213705-3227362 GCA_018584345.1 Thuja plicata
AGGGCCTCCATTTCACACCTTTGCACTCCATGACTAGAGAGCTATGGATCGATATTTGAGGCCTCATTCTTGAGCAACCTTGGATGGAATGATTCATAGAAGTGTGTCAACATTTTAGCACACACAGGAAAGACAGTCTCTCTATTCATTCTGAACCATATCATTTGTCGATATGACGCGCCTTCTGAGATTATCACTGACAATAGAGGCCAGTTTAAAAATAAGGACCTTAAACAAATCTGTAAGAAATTCAAGATTAAGCAACACTGGTCCTCCATCTACTTCTCACAAGGAAATGGTCAAATAGAGGCATCAAACAAAACCATTCTTAAATATCACATAGAACATTCTGTAAGAATGGTTGAGATTGACACTTACAGATAAATCCAGCTTTGTGGGCCTATAGAACGAGTATTCGTACTCCTACTGGGGCTACTTCTTTTGCCCTTGCATATGGCGCTGAAGCAGTGTTACCTTTGGAGGTTGAGATTCCTTCACTTAGAGTTTCCCTCCATGGTCTAGTTACAGATGAAGACTACCACACCGTGAGACTTCAAGAGTTAGAACTTCTAGATGAGAAATGTCAAGCATCATTTGACCATATGAGGGTTTATCAAAAGAACATGTCTAAAGCCTTCAACAAAAAAGTTTTCCCTAGAGAATTCCAAGTAGGAGATCTTCTCCTATGTGAAAATCCCAAGAATCAACAACATAAAGATCAAAAGGGAAAATTTGAACCTAATTGGCTTGGACCTTACATCATTACAATAGATTTTGGGTCAGGTGCTTATTTACTGTCTATAGTAGAGGGAGAGAAGCTCCTTGATCCTATCAATGTCTTGCACCTGAAGAAGTTATATCCATGATGCCTATTCTGTCTGGGGGCATCCTTTGTACATAATTATTGATCCTGAAAAAATCCAAAAAAATGATATATTGTCAAAATTTCTAAAAATTAGAAAATATCCTAAAAAAATGATCATCTTAATGAAAACCTAGCAATAGGCACTTTGATGTATCTCCAAAAAAATTATATATTCCAAAAATACAAAAAAAAATTAAAAAATTTAAAAAAATAGAAAAAGTGCCTTGGTGAAAACTTGGAAACAGGCGCCTTGGTAGAAAAAAAATGTAATACAATCCAAGTGGTGAAAACCTGAAAATAGGCACTACTTGAGGCTTTTGCACCCCTGTTTCTTAGCGCGAGTCCTTGACACTTAGCCTTTCTCCATCATTCCTTGTCCTGGTTGCCTCAGTCTGGAATTGGTCTTTATCTTTGTCTAGGGGACATAACTGTGTTAGATTTGGTCTCTTGGATGTGTTAGTATTTAGGAAACCTCACAAATGGTGTTTTTCAACACCACCCCAACTATATTTTTCAATACAACCCCTGACATCGAGTGTTTTCAACACTTATCAGTTTGGTCTTACCTAGTTTTGTCATGTGGTCTTGCCTTCTTGCAAGCATTCGATCCTTATCCTTGGAACTTAGTATCAGTTAACACACTTAAATTTTTAAACACAACACTTAATTCTTCAGCTATGTCATGATATTTTCTTTGTGTGCTGACTGTTATTGATTTTTGTTGAGTGTCCTTGTCTAATAAGTTTCTCCGTGATGCATAACTAGAGGACTTAGGGCATGGGGCATGTTTTTATTTGCTTTCTACTTATGGGTGTGGTCTTGAAACTCTTTAGTGTCTCTTGTTGTTCTCTTGACACACTTCGGAAATTTGAGGCTTCATCCTTGACTATTTTTGCACAACCGTTCTTCTGGTCATCCTGTCCTCTATGCCTTGATGCAAGCATGGTTTTGCTACATTAAATTGGATAAGCTAACAAAGAAGTCATCTTGACCTTTTGCATTTGATGCTTATGTTAGAATCTTTCCACATTCCAATCTGATATAAATCGCATTCATATCTTCATAGTTGTGCTTGTGACTAGTGATGATTGTGTGATTTTTCGATGTCCGTTAATAATGGCCCAATGATGAAAATAAGTTCCTTAACATTCTCTCATGAATGATGAACACAAATTCCTATGTTACAGTTTCTCTATTGCAAGTACACCTTTGCATTTTCATGTAGCTTTCATTGTTAGACCTCATGTTAGTTTAGATTTTTAGGCTGCATTATGAGTTTGAGGGGGTTTTTCCTTCATCTTTCTTGTGGACTTTTAATCAACCGTGATCACATTCTCATCTTCATTTCCTTATCTTGTTTTGTAATCTCAATCAAAATTTTCTATCTTAAACAGTTGATTGATTTTGGGGCATTCTCTTTCTTAAGGAAAATTCTCTTTCTTCTCTCTATTTCTTTCCACCTCTTCCAGACTTCTATCTTCCATTTGCTTTCACCCCACTTCTTTTCTTCTAATTCAACCTTGGAGCATAATATTTCATTCTTGATGATCTACCTTGGTTCTGTGATCCTTATATCTTTCATCTTACATCAAGAATGTTATCTTTAGTTCAATTTGATCAAATTTATCAATTTGTTGTTTCTCCTCTATCTCATTTTGATTTTGATCACGAGGGGGCAGTACCTATCAAACTTCAATCCTTGATTCAACTTTATCAATCATATCAATCGCTCCTCTTGGACAACCTTGCTTGAGATTCTTATTTTGGACATTTCAATTAAGTATTTACAGGGGTGTTGACCTTGTCTTTTTCAATCTACTTATCTTTGTTCTGATGTGTTCCCATAAAGATCACACGTCTGGGTTGTTTTGTGATCCCAAATCAATCTCGCACTTCAACTGCATTCTTTGACTACATGTGTTCCCATAAAGATCACATATTAGTCAAAGAGGGGCAAATGTATGCACCCTAAAATGGTCGCCTAGACTATGGGCCCCCATTCTTCAATTTATCAAATGATAGGATCAATTTATCAATTTCCTGCACCAATGCTTTGCAATATTTTCAATTCAAATCAATTTCCTTGATCAAATTGTAATTAATTCAATTATTTCAATATTTCCTAAGGTTTGATAATTTCATCAATAATCTTATTTAATTAAAAGAAAACATCCCTTTAAATTAAATGAAATAATCTTATTTAATTAAAATAAATCTTTTAATTAAATGATCTTATCTTATTTAATTAAAATCTCTCTTTTAATTAAATAATATTATCTTATTTAATTAAAAAATCTATTTTAATTAAATAAAATAATCTTATTTAATTGAAAGAAAATCCTTCTTTAATTAAATAAATAAAATCCCCACTTAAAGCTCTCTTTTTGATGAAAAAAGAAATAAATCAAATAAAAAATAAATAAAACTCCTTTTTCTCCACACATATTCCTAAGTGATGGGATTTTTCCTCTTACTTGCCTTTTTAGGGATTTATCCCACATTGCTCTTGAGGATGCATTCCTCTCCACACTTTCCTTTATAAGGAGCCCTCTCCTTCTCATTTTAGGGATAAAAAATGAGATCAGATATAGAATTTTTATGTTATTGCTATGCTGCAGGTTTGGAGATCAATTTTGGAGGAGAATTTGAGCACTTGAGCTTGGTTATTGAAAATTATCTCTTCTTGTCTTCTTCTTTCATGTCCCATGGCAATCCATTTAGATTAATTTTGCACTTGCATATTAGATTAGATTCATGTTTCCTTTGATAGATTAATCTTGCATTTGTATTTCCTTTCATAGAATAATCATGCATTATTATCATATAGATTAATTTCTTTTCTTGCATTGTTATCATATAGATCAATTTCCTTTCTTGCATTGTTATCATATAGAATAGCTTTCATTTGTATGCATACTTGATGATCATGGAGACTAGAATTCTCGCTTTTCCTCTTTGAATCTCTCATTTTATGGTGTACTTGCAGGGGCACAAACTAGGTCAATATGAGGTCCTCCATTACAAACCCTTACACTCCACGAATAGAAAGCTATGATTTTCCATTTGAGACCTCATTCTTGAGCAATCTTGAATATAATGACTCATAGAAGTGTGACACATTTTTAGCACACAGCTACAACAGTAAATTGTTCAAACATCATATGGTTCAAATAGCTATTGTCATGTATGAAGGTGGAAATCACAGAACCAATTATTATCTACTGTAACAACACCAGTGCTATTAACATTTCAAAAAACCCTATGATGCATACTAAGACTAAACATACTGTAATAAAGTATCATTTCTTGGGAGAATTGGTTCAGGACAAGGAAGTAAGATTGGAATATGTGAATACTAAAGAACAAATTGCAGACATATTCACAAAACCATTACCTAAGGATGCCATTTTGTATCTTAGAGGAAAGCTAGGGGTAATTCCCCTAACCAAGGCTCACTAAAAAATAGATTAGTGATGCATCAACCGAGCTACAGGACAAACTTAACATGTTGATGCAGGTATTTAAAGCTTATTGCATATGAATCAATACAAACAGGTGCATTACAACTTCATTGGATATGTCAGTTGATGTCTTTGTCATTGGTTGTCGAAGAGGGAGAGATTACTATATGTCATAATGATTAGTGATGGAGGGAGAGAGTATTGTATGTCATAAAGATTACTGATGGAGATATTGATGACAGAGGGAGAACTTTATCAGGATCAAAGATTAATGTAAGAGGGAGAAATCTGTATTTCAGTGATTAAGGGAGTTTTTGGATGAGAATTAGAATGAAGCTAAAGACATTAATAAAATTTGATGAGAATAAAAATGAAGCTAAGGACATTAATAAAAATTTCATTCTTATGTCTGTTTCTCTATAATTCTTTGTATTATGACATGTGTTGCCATCAATGCCAAAGAGGGAGATTATTGATGACAATTATTCAATTGTGTATTGTCATTGATGTTTACACAAGTATAGTGATGTTTACACAAATGTCTAATCCTATCCAAGCACAGTCAGCTCATGCCAAGTACTCTCAGGCATTAAAGAGGACCAAAGTTATTTTTAGTTCTAACCAAGTTCACTCAGGCATTACAATGTTGGTCGGGCATTGAAGGATTTCATTGTTAACCGAGTTAAACAGTTAGTGTCAACCGACTAACAGGAGTTTATATTTTTAGGATAATTGGTTATATGCAGCCGACAAACATGAGTTTTATTATTTATTTGGAAGGATATTAAGGTTGACTTGACAAGGCTTATCATATATATAAGGTCAAGTTTGGATTGAATATTGAGACAATGTGTGTGAAAGTGTGTGAGTGATATGAAGAGTGAAGGCGAAATCAGATGGGATTCTGATTAAGGACATAACACAGAGAGCTGCAAAAAAATATCCGATCAGTGAGGATCAAGTCTTATAAACCAAAATAGAGATCTGAATCAGCAAAGATAGTTTCTTATCAAAATAGGTCAATCCATTACTACTTTCTAACAACTGTAGCAGTGCTCAAAATCTCTTAATAGAGTAGACTTAACAGTCTTTTATAAATCCTCTCACAAGGTGACATTTCTACATTGAAGTGTTTGAAGACCTCTCACAAGGCCACTCCTTATAGGGTGATTAAATCAGCTAACAGGGTCACACCTAATAGTCTGTTATTGTAACCTTTAACAAGGTTGGATCCTAAAAGGGCTCACTTTAGAAGAGTGAAAACCAATGACTAGTTGCAATTGGTGGTTTTTCCCACATTGGGTTTCTACGTTAAATCTTGGTGTTATCTATATTCATTTCATTTCATTTTCTTTATGGTTTATGTTTCTACAATTAATTACTAAAGATAATCATAGTTAATATCTTAAGATTTTCTATGTTAACCGAGTGATAGTAGAATATATGTGTTAACCGAGTTGTTAGACACCTAGATTTGCACCCTTCACCCAATCTCTCGTAGTCTTGGTAATCTAGTGTAACATGGGAATAATCTCAAGGTTGTGGGACCTTTTGCTAACCGAGATGAGACCTTCAGATTCTAGGCTAGTTCCTCTTAATATGTCACCCAAATTTGATTCTTAATAGGAAAATAAATTCTTGAGGGAAAAGGGATAGAAAGAATGTATGAAAGGGAAATGACTGAAAGCAAATTATCCTACTAGGTGATACACCGAAGGTGACCTAAATCACAATACATTGACTAATCTAAGTATGAAAACCTTGGAACCAAAATAACACAATTTCCTAGATAGGTTTGCATAAGTATTTCATAGAGAGGCTCGAGACAAACAAAGGCTATTTAGGGAAAGAAGTGATTTCACAAACAATAGCATATTTACTATAAATGGACACGGACTATGACCTGCAAACAAACATCCAATTTTTCAATTTGGCACAGGAATGAGACAAAATGACAGGGGACTATAGAATATCCACAAACTCATCTAAATAAAATCATCCACAGTAGTACACACTATTGCAAAAGAAAGAGGGCTCAAAGACTCCAATGCTTCACTAGAAATCACTCAATATATTCTAATTTAGTAAGAGAAATTCAGACAAGGAAGCCCAGGGATAGAAAAGATGTCACAAAAAGCCTCTGCAATATCTAAACATCAATGAAAGATTACAAACTCAAGAAATCAGAGGGTAGAAAGAATGCCACGGATAATTTCCAAGTCAGAAAAACTCTTCGAGCTCTAAAGTTCTCAAAACTGATATATATAGTCCCTAGCACGCAAGCTTGAAGTCAATCTGATCTTGTTAGGGTTACAATTGATTACAAAAGGATTTTTTAGAAACCCTAACATGGTCAGTTTCATTCATAAATGCCTTCTAAAAATATCCTTGATCGATCTGATATAACTTTTGAAATCTTCCCACCATCATTAATTCTGCTTCTACGAAGTCGGCTGATCTATCTACCTCTCTGCAAGCTGGTTCTGCAATAACTTCTGAGATCAGATATTTGAATTTACTTTGAATATTTAAATTCTAACGATTGCAGGTGGTGCAGATTTTTGCATTGACGGTGGAGATTTCAATCCTTTTATATTTTAAAATGCAGCCACTGGATTATTTTATTTACCCAGGCAATGCCTCATAACCTCGGGTCAACACTTTCTCTTTGCCTCTAAGTATCTCAACCTTCCTGCTAACCCTGGCTTTATCATGAGATCACACGACAAGCGTTAAACCTCCTTTAAATTGTGTGGAATTTTCCAAGTCTCTATTTCTTGATTGAATTATTTCTTTTGATTACGAGACCACCCGACCGAAAAGCTGTTAACTTAACCCATCTCCAAACTTAAGTCACACTCGTATGCAAGAATTATATTGAGTTGTGTGATCTCCAGGTCCTTTGCCAACTCTAGTTTGCATTAAGAGATTACCTGACTCCCCCTTGATCATCATCCAATCCAACGGTCATCGCTAAGTCTCTTGATCAGAATGGAATATACTTTTCTTTCACGAGATCATGAGACTAGCGAGAGTTCAAGGTCGCCAAATGATTCAGAATATTCTATTTTTATCATGCAACTTAGAGACTTATGAAAAGTATGAATGCACACATGAGGATTTGAAGAACTTAAGTCACCCCAAAGGTAATGAGGAATTAGAACAGATTTCAGGTAACTAGGGTTTATCAAATACATAGGTTTTTAAACACTTAGATTATTTGCATGGACAAGGGCGAAGCAGGAACCGAAGAGATTGTAAAACACCACCAAGATCAGAAACTAAGGTCAACCTCACATGCTAGGCTCAACCCTCGTGGGAGCCTCATTTTACTCCACCTATAGCCAAAATCTTCATAAATGGGAAAATTTGGGTAACATTCTTGGTGATTTCTATGGGATGTCTGCCTGCTAGACATTGAGAACCAGTAGCATTTGATATCCATTGGGCATAGAAGCATTATTGATCAAGAGAAACCTGGAAGCAGATTGAAACCAAAAGGGGAAACAACTAACTGTGCACGAGCACTTTTTAAGGAAAGCAGAAAATTAATCTAGAAAGCAGGAACAAAGTGGGGAAAACATCTACAATATTCACAAGGAAGGACAAACCTCAAAAAAAGGCTTCAAATGGAAACCATTTACCAAAATGGGAAAAGGAACTCCTTCAAGAGTTGATAGCTGAAAAGCATTATGTTCTTTGCACTCTATGACGATGAATGGACCTCCCCAGAAAGAGTCAAATTTAGTATGTCTGTCGGGTCTTGATTTGAATTCATCCCATTTGAGGACTATATCTCCAATCTTAAAACTCCTAGTCCTATCTCTCCTGTCAAAGATTTTCTTTGTCTGCATCTTGTGGAATTCCATATCCTTCATGGAATTATCTCTGTGTTCTTCTAATTCCATAATCTGAGCATATCTAATCTGTAAAGGATCTCCTTCTTCAAAAAATACATACTGAGTAGCTAAGTCTAGAGCTAGAAATTCAGTGAAAATGGACAACTTAGCCTCCTTTCCATACACTAGCATGTAGGGATAATTCCCAATGATCTTATTTGGGGTAATTTTGTCTAACCACAATGCAAATTTTAGCTTGGTGTGCCAATCTCTTTGGTTGTCTTGTAGGGTTTTCTTGATTATCCTAATCAAGTTCTTGTTTGTTGACTCTGCCAAACTGTTACCTTGAGGGTAGTAGTTCAAACTTGTGTTCAAGTAAACACCATGTTTTACTTCCCATTCAGTCACTCTCAGGCCTGTAAATGCTAATGCATTATCTGAAATAATGGAATCAGGGACACCAAATCTATGAATTATGTCATCATAAAAGCTTAGGACAACATTCTCATTTGCTTCCTTCAATACCACCGCCTCTGTCCATCTAGTGAAGTAATCTGTGGCAGTAATCACCCATTTATGACCTTCACTTGATGGAGGATTGATCATGCCAATAAAATCTATGCCCCATCTTATGAAAGGTTGCTCTACTCTGATGGGTTGAAAGGGCAAGGCTGAAAGTTTCTCTTTTCTGACAAACATGATACATTCGATGCATTTTCTTACGTGATCATGGCTATCCTTAAAGATAGATGGCCAATAGTATCCAGCCCTAGTCATGATATTAAAAGTAGTAGCCCTAGGAGAAAAGTGACCTCTAGAAGGTCCATCATGAAACTCAAATAGGACATCTGCTATCTTCTCTGAACCTATGCATCTCAAAAAGACACCATTGTGATCCTTTCTAAAAAGAATTTCATCTATTAGCACGAAAGGAATAGATTGTAACCTATAATACCATCTTTTTGCTGGATTTAGATCCATAGGGCATTCCCTTGTTTTCAGATAATGGATTATGTTGGGCAACCAACCCGCTGCCTCGACATGATTTTCTGTTGAATGGATGATTAGGGATGCATCCATTTTCTATGACCCCTTTGAACTCTCATCCTTTGTTAGATGCTCACAAAGACCTCTTCCTCTTACTAACTTGGTGACTTGGATATTTATGTCATATTCCATGACCTTAGTAATCCAACCAACTCTTTTTTCCTTCAGGTCCCTGGAAAGCAAGAATTCCTTGACATTAGGATGGGTTACTTTCAATTGTACCTTGCTGTGGGTTAACATATATTTGAATTTCTCAAGGCTCTTTACTACAGTGAGTACATGTTTCTCTACAAAAGAATATCTTTTCTCGTATTCTTCTAAACCCTTGCTAAAGAAGGCAATAGGTTTCTCCAATCCTTCAAAATTTTCTTGGGTCAATATTGCAGAAATATCATCTGACCCTCCATAAGCGTAAAGGATAAAATCCTTACTGAAGTTTGGGTTCAACAGGGCAGGGGCTTCTGTCAGGGACTCTTTAATGCTTTGAAAACTGGCCTTCCCTTCTTTGATCCAACATAAATATGTATTCTTCTTCAAAATTGTTGTTAAAGGCTTTAACAGATCTGCAATATCGGGCAAGAAACGTCTGACACAGTTAATCCTTCCTATGAAAGATTGAAGACTTTTCTTGTGATGTAGTAAGGGTAGCTCTAGGATAGCTACGATCCTTTTAGGGTCTACTGTAATTCCCTTTTTGGATACTATCTATCCTAATAGTTTTCCTTCATGGACTGCAAACACACATTTTTTGGGATTGAGAGATATCCCAAATTCTCTACACCTTTCAAATATCTTCCTCAAATGTTTGATGTGGTCTGTTGCATGTTTAAAATAAATGATTATGTCATTTAAATAGACCAGTACAAATTTGTACATGAGGATTTTAAAGGCCATATCCATTGCCTTTTGAAATGTAGCACCTGCATTAGACAAACCAAAGGGCATCTTTTGATAAGCCATGGTCCCCCATTTGGTTGTAAACACAATCTTATATTGATCTTCTTCATGAACCAAGATCTAATTATATCCTGAATACCCATCCAATAATGAAAATCTCTCAGATCTAGAGACACATTGTAGGATCTACTCCATAGAGGGTAATGGATGATGATCCTTTAGGGACGCCCTGTTAAGGTCTCTGAAATCAACACATAGCCTTAACTCACCATTTTTCTTTCTGACAGGAATGAGGTTGGAAACCCAACTAGTGTGCTTGATGGGGTAGATGATACCCTCTCTATTAATTTGAGGACTTCTTTATGCATGAGTGGTTCTAACTTAGGATTTATAGGCCTTTTCTTCTGCCTGACTGGTTTGGCATTGGGTTCCAAGTCAATGGTATGTTGAGCAAGGGCAGGGTCAAAACCTTTGAGATCCTCATATTGCCATGCAAAGATGTCACATAATTATTGAAATAATCGGGTGTAAGCCTATTCTTCTGATTTAGTATTTACCTTTCCAAATTGTAAGCTTTTACCTGGTTCTAATTTTAATTCAGTACAATGTTCTTGCTGGACTACCAAGCTAAATTTTATTTTCTGTGATTGGTCATCTCTGTTGAAGATAGACTCCAGGGTGACAAGCCCTTTAGGCATTTTATTAGATCTTAGTTGTATCACTTGATCACCATAGTTCTACAATAATCTATATTGGTTATGTTCTGAGAAAATGTCCTCTTCAAATAGGAACTGTAGAATTTGTTCATCACTGTTAAACACTTGCCAATTGATATTGTTATCAGATATAGAAGGTCTGAAAATCACTTTGATATGTTGTTGATCCCTCTCTTTTGAAACACTTGTAGGGATATCATATTGAGATCCAACAACGACTAATCTATCCACATTTAGATTCAATTTCCTAGGGGCTGCAACGATATTGAAAGCACGGAGATCTTCAATTGCATCCCAAATCCAATGCTTATATACACTCATTATATCATTTTTAGTCACACTTATCCCTCTTACTTGGCTAAAAACCAGCTCGCTATCACCATATACCTTTAGGGTTTTGATCCCTCTCTTTTTGGCCCATTCCAACCCATTCACTAGGCTCTCGTATTCAGCAGTGTTACTAGTGCAGGAGAAACTGAACCTAAAGGCAACATAATACTTCTCCACTTTTGGAGAAACTAGAATTGCACCAGCACCAGCACCAGCAACATGTTTTCTTCTAGCACCATCGAAGTATAGTTCCCAAACTTGGCCGCATTGATCTTCTAAACCTTTGTTTCCCTTGGAGAGATTTGGCTCTATACAACCCTCCTCTTGAATCAAATAAGACCCCAAACCGGCATCCCAAATAACATTGACATAGGCCAAAGAGGGTCTCTGAGATCCTAAATCATCTAAATAGATGTTTGGGATACCCTCTAGCTTGGTGGCAGTTTCTCTGATGATTGGGAAGTCATCATCATCAAGTGCGAGACAACTTGCGTTAAGTACATTGGACACATAGGGTTCTACATGGTGTGCTGCCAATGAATCTGACTTGATAGTGACCTTAGTGTTAATCTCTACGTTCTGTTGATGATTAGTGCCCAACACTTAGTCATTTCATTAGGCAGTTTTAGTTGGCTATCACTGTAGCCGAGCTAAAACTATGCTAGGCCGAGCAACATTGCCGACCAATTTTTCAGTATACCGAGTTACATTGCCGGGCTGAGTAAAGACAGAGATGTTAAATGCCGAGCAACAGGACAGTCAAGTGTCGAGCAGAACATTTTTTGTATATTTGTTAGGAATGATACAAACTTCAAGGATAAGTGATCTGGCTGACTTGTATAAGCTTTTTGGGCCGACTAATGTATGCATTTAATATTCTCATACAAAGTTAATTATGCATTTAATTGTTTTATCCTATGCATGACTCATTGTAAGCATTAATTGTAATACCATCATGGTATGGGTATTGGATCTTGATCGTTGATCTAGATCTCACTGGCAGATCTGTACAGATATATTAGATTTCTTTGAAACCCTATTTTGTGTGTGCGAGAGGCAGAAGAGTAATTGTTGAAGTGACTGCATTTTGAAGTGAAATGCACAGAGGGTTATTTTGTTCAGAAGCAGAGATCAAGAAGAGCATAACACAGTGAACAAAAGAGTAAAGATATATCAGATTATAAGATCAGAAGAGATACTAAAAAGAGGAGATCCGTCATCAGCATCAGAGTGCATATCGAAGGATCAATAGTTGAGACTTTTTAATCATTGTATCAAGTAAAATTCTCTTAACAGAGTGGTTTTAGCAGGCCTTTATTTATCTCTTAACAGAGTGCTTACTTCATTGTAAGTTTAAATCCTTTAACAAGGTAGATTGTAATGATCTAAATATTTTAACAGAGCAGACCTCTAACAGGGTAGATTACATTTTGTAATCAAACATTGTAACCTTAACATGTACACTTTATTACAGCAGTAGTGGATACTTTTGTGGGTGTCATCCCCACCCCAGTTTTACCTATTTGGGTTTCTGGGTTACCAAGTTATTATGTTATGTGTTACTTATTTCATGGTGTGGATGCTATCTAAGATTACATTAGATTAATTTATGTATGAATGTGGATCAGTTTGTTTTAAGTGTTTAATTTTCAAGATCTAATTCACCCCCCCTCTTAGTATCTTGCTTTCCCATTATTGTATTTCCAACAATTGCTATTAGAGACAAGTTCTCTAAAAGGTTATAATCAGCTTGAGAATACAGATCTTGAGATGGAGATCTACAAGATGGGTAAAGTCATTGAGAATCAAAAGATTGATGTTCAGCTAGCACTCCAACAGCTCGAGTCTGCAAGACAAGAGTTAAGGAAGTCCTTGACTGCAAGGAAAGATTTGGCCAAACAAATGAATGAAACTCATTATCAGGAAGAGGACACAACAAATCTATTTTAGAATGGAGATTCTATTGAGAGCGATGTAGCAATAGCAGATCTACTGGAAAAGAACAGTGCACTATGTGAACAAGTCAAAAATTTGAAAAAGGAACATGAAGCCCAATCAATAAGAATGTGTAAAGTTGTTGAACAAAAAAAGAAAGCCAAAGATGACAAGGCTGTGGTAGAAGAAGACAAGAGAATGCTGAATACCAAACTTGATGAAAGAACACATGATGTGCAAAACATGATAGTTAATCAAGTGGACATGGAAAATCAACTACTACTTGTGAATTAGGAGATCAGCAGGAAAGACTTAGAGATTGTTAATCTTAGATCTGAGAATAGTCAATTGAAATATGAATAGAGATCTGAGGCAGAAATCAATAATAGAGTGAATGATCCGAGTGCAGCTATGAGCTACTTTGAACAACTGGTGGAAGAATCAAGAAGACCTAAAGATTCTTCTGGGTTAGGTCACACTGAACAACATACAACCACTAAAGATGGAGAATCATCTAAGACAGGTGAAAGAAAGAATGCAAAGCTGAGAAACAAGAAACCTATTTGT
>MU225916.1:3235115-3267743 GCA_018584345.1 Thuja plicata
TCATCCCCACCCCAGTTTTACCTATTTGGGTTTCTAGGTTACCAAGTTATTGTGTTATGTGTTACTTATTTCATGGTGTGGATGCTATCTAAGATTACATTAGATTCATTTATGTATGAATGTGGATCAGTTTGTTTTAAGTGTTTAATTTTCAAGATATGATTCACCCCCCCTCTTAGTATCTTTCTTTCCCATTATTGTATTTCCAACACTTAGTCCCATAAATTGTATGAAAAAGCATGTGTGAATAATTAGAGGAAAGATACCCCCCTGTCTTGGCTGTAAATTCCCTCGACAAGCATATGGAAAATAGAGTAGGGAGGTCTATTATGTATATGTCGAGCATGATAGAGAAATTGGGACTTGCATGGAGGACTAGACTGGTGTCCTTATCTACACCTATCATGTTCATTGAAGAACCATCAAGCTGGGTAACTTTATTTTGGAAAGGCTCATATTTCAAACCTACTTGGTCAGCTACCTTCTTAGGCATAACAGTGCTAGTAGCCCCACTATCTACCATGCAATTATGTACCAAAGATTTTCCAATAATTAAAGATACATAAAAAGGGGGTGGTTTTGAGTTCCTACCTTGCACGGTATCATCCCTAGAGTTGCCACTTGGAACCTCCTCCTTATGATCAGTGTTAACCAATACTAGCTTAACAACCTCTTTTATTATAGGCGGTTGAGGAATCTTCTCTTTGGTCATTGATTTCTTCAATATTTTAGGTTGTCCTAGAATAGCCAAAGAGTCCCACATAGACATAGTGATATTTTTTTCTTCATATTATCCACTATGTTGAAGGGTACAACTATGTGTACTCTTTGGTGTATCTTTGCTATGGCAAGCTCAACCTCCTTAGAAGGTCAATTTTCTTTGACTGGAATGGCGGGGGCCTTCTTCAACATGATAGGAGAAAAGGGTGATGAAAATTCTATAGACGTAGAATCCTTATCTCATGTTTGTTCCATGTCTTGAGCTCTTCTTTTAGACTTGGTATTGGTAGCAATGGTGGATTCACCATTTACTCCATTGAAATCTTGTTTCTCCCAATTAAAAAGAGTAGTTTCATCATGTTGTTCCTCCTGGTGAGCAGGTGGTTTGTTGGGAGAAGCCTCTGATTGGGTAAGTGAGGTGCTTTGAACCATCAGTGCTTGGTGTACCCTCCCATTTAAGCATGTCATCTGGTTATGGGACTGATTGCAGGGGTAACACCACTCCATCTCTGCAACAAGGTTATTTTGACTTGGGACTACATCCCTAACTGGATTTGTAGAATTAAGGGGGGTAGGATTATAATTATGAGATGGTCTCTGATTGTAGTTTTGCCTTTGCCCTTGAAAACCCCCTTGAAATTGGGGTCTATTCTATTGATAGGATTGTCCCTGATTTTGATATTGTTGATTGGGACTTTGATTTTTCTTCTGAAGAGGGGGTCTACTCCCATGTCCTCGTTTCTTTATGCTAATCAGCTCGTTACTCATGGTTTGCATTAATTTCTTCATTTCTTTCTGATTGCTTCTTAATTCTAATAGTTCCTGGGAAGGGTCCTCCCTTACTTCCCCATGACTGGTACTTGCTTGAGGTGTTACAATAGTGGGTATTAGAGTTATTGGAGTTATTTTCAAAGGCATGCTTGGTTGTATGTTAGGGAATATTGGTATAGGTGGCCTCGGGGCTATCAAGCCAGCTTGTATAAGACAGTTCTTTGCCTTGACAACAATGTCAAAAGCTTGAGGTAATGAAGTACCTCCCATAGATTGAATCATGATAGAAATATTGCTATTTAGACTTCTTAGAAAATATAGGAAGGCATGATCAATTGAAGGTCTTACTGAGGTAGGGATTCTATTCCATGTCTTAAGAAATCTACTATTGAAGTCTTTCATTTGTTCCTGAGGGGCTCTTTTAATGGTCATCAGTTGCTATACCAGAGATAGGTTATCTGATTTATCCTTAAAATATTTACTTAATGCTTCTCCTAATCTATCCCATGAATTAATGGAACTGACAGAAAGAGTTCTAAACCATTCTAAGGCCTTACCTTTGAAAGAGGCTGCTAATAGCTTGGTAGCCACATCTTCTTCTGTGATGTTATGTATACTACAGATGGTAGTTACATCTCTTATGTGTTCAAAAGTTGTTGTCTGCCCCTCACCTGTGAAATCAGGTAGACTTTTAAGTGCTACCAGAGGTACATCATGATGTTGAACAAAGTTCAAGGGGATTCCTTGATTGAAGGGGGAAAAAGCAAACTGCCTCACCATTACAGGAGGTATGATTTTATGAGTAGCAACTATGGGAGTTGTATTTAAGGGCAGAGCTGAATCTTCTTGTAGTTCCCTAGTTAGGGATCTTCCTCTTCTTCTAGAATGAAAAGGCTAGGGGCTCCTCTCTGAAGTATTAGGTGGTGTAGACTGTACCCTCCTAGTAGGGGGTGTTCTTTGAGATGATCTTCTATAGATCCTTTTGGAAGGTAGCTATGTGAATTCAGAAAGCTTGATCTTCTTGTTTCAACGTTTCTCATAAATTTTGAATAGGACTGGGTCTTCTCTCCTTCACCAATGGAGTCGCCAGATATACTTGATAGGGATAACTCTTTAAGTCTTTATCATGCAACAAGTATATCAGAAGTAGCATAATCTTGGTAAGTAAAATTTAATTGGAGTCCCACTGGGCATGCCAGAACTGTTAGACACCTATATTTGCACCCTTCACCCAAGCTCTCGTAGTCTTGGTAATCTAGTGTAACAAGGGAATCATCTCAAGGTTGTGGGACCTTTTGCTAACCGAGACAAGACCTCCAGATTCTAGGCCAGTTCCTCGTGATATGTCACCCAAATTTGCTTCTTAACAGGAAAATAAATTCTTGAGGGAAAAGGGATAGAAATAATGCATGAAAGGGAAATGACTGAAAGCAAATTATCCTACTAGGTGATACACCAAAGGTGACCTAAATCACAATAAATTGACTGATCTCAGCATGAAAAACTTGGAACCAAAAGAGCACAACTTCCTAGATAGGTTTGCATAAGTATTTCATAGAGAGACCCGAGACAAACAGAGGCTATTTAAGGAAAGAAGTGATTTCACAAACAATAGCGTATTTACTATAAATGGACACAGACTATGACCTGCAAATAGACATCCAATTTTTCAATTCGGCACAGGAATGAGACAAAATGACAAGGGACTATAGAATATCCACAAACTCATCTAAATTAAATCATCCACTATAGTACACACTATTGCAAAAGAAAGAGGGCTCAAAGACTCCAATGCTTCACTAGAAATCACTCAATATATTCTAATTTAGTAAGAGAAATTCAGACAAGGAAGCCCAGGGACAGAAAGATGTCACAAAAAGCCTCTGCAATATCTAAACATCAATGAAAGATTATAAACTCAAGAAATCAGAGGGCAGAAAGAATGTCACGAATAATTTCCAAGTCAGAAAAACTCTTCGAGCTCTAAAGCTCTCAAAACTGATATATATACTCCCTAGCACGCAGGCTTGGAGTCAATCTGATCTTGTTAGGGTTATAATTGATTACAAAAGGATTTTTTAGAAACCCTAACACGGTCAGTTTCATTCATAAATGCCTTCTAAAAATATCCTTGATCTGATATAACTTCTAAAATCTTTCCACCATCATCAATTCTGCATCTATGAAGTCGGCCGATCTATCTACCTCTTTGCAAGCTGGTTCTGCAATAACTTCTGAGATTAGATATTTGAATTTCCTTTGAATATTTAAATTCTAATGGTCATAGGCAGCATAGATTTCTGCATTGATGGTGGAGATTTAAATCCTTTTATATTTTAAAATGCAGCCACTGGATTATTTTATTTACCCGGGCAATGCCTCATAACCTCAGGTCAACACTTTCTCTTTGCCGCTAAGTCTCCCAACCTTCTTGCTAACCCTGGATTTATTATGAGATCACGCGACAAGCGTTAAACCTCCTTTAAACTATGTGGTAGTCACCAAGTCTCTATTTCTTGATTGAATTATTTATTTTGATTACGAGACCACCCGACCAAAAAGCTGTTAACTTAACCCATCTCCGAACTTAAGTCACACCCATATGAAAGAATTATACTGAGTCGCATGATCTCCAGGTCCTTTTCCAACTCCAGTTTGCATTAAGAGATTACCCGACTCCCCCTTGATCATCATCCGATCCAATAGTCATCGCTAAGTCTCCTAGTCAGAATGGAATATACTTTTCTTTCATGAGATCATGAGACTAGCGAGAGTTCAGGGTCCCCAGATGATTCAGAATATTATGTTTTTATCGTGTGACTTAGAGACTTATGCAAAGTATGAATGCGCACATGAGGATTTGAAGAGCTTAAGTCACCCAAAAGGTAATGAGGAATTAGAATAGATTTCGGGTAACTAGGGTTTATCAAATACATAGGTTTTTAAACACTTAGATTATTTGCATGGACAAGGGTGAAGCAGGAACTGAAGAGACTGTAAAACACCACCAAGATCAGAAACTAAGGTCAACCTCACATGCTAGGCTCAAACCTCATGGGAACCTCATTTTACTCCACCTGTAGCCAAAATCTTCATAAATGGGAAAGTTTGGGTAACACGAGAAACATTGAATAATTTGTTTAAGACATCTAAGGGACTTGGATTTATTTTTATAGTAACTGATTCACCCCTCCCCTCTCATTTACTCAACTCATTTCCAACAATTTAATGGGAAGAAGAGTCAAACATAACAGTGCAAAAGGAAGATTTTAAACAAAGAAAACAACATAGTCTGATCTGTATAATGCCTTACATCAAACATACCCTGTCAATCAAGTTCTACTTATGGATCCACCTGTGTGTTCAAATAAGCAACTACTTATTCAAAGTATTTAACCCTCCCCTTGGAAGAGACCCTGGAATATATAATTACATTAATCAACATCCACTAAAAGACAAGTTTGACATATTCTTAATACCCCAAATTTATACACATCTGAAAATAAATCCTAAATCATAGTCATCCTCTAAATGACTCTATTGCAGATCTACAATATACAAGACCAAAACACCATTGATGCCTTAGTCTCTATGATTTAGAAAGATAATGGAGACAACTTGATAACAATACAACAACACTAAATTTTTATTCACAAAGTTAACTATTACAATGGATATCCTTCTCTAAAACCAGAAAGAGATCGAGAACACCCTATATGCAAAGAAAAGAAAGAATATCTATAGAGGAACCACACTTGGAAGTTGCCTTCAGAATAAAGAAAATAGAACCCTCTTTGGAGCCTCCTTGTGCTACGGAAAAATTGGAACCCTCACAAAAAAGAAAAAAAAGGAATATATAGAAGAGGGAAACCCTAGAAAAGACATCCATTTGACATTTGTCCCTCCATGAAATCTGATTTGTACCAACTTTCTTTCTCCAACTAACTGACTGATATCTCTTTAAAAGATCCAAAAAATAATATGATATGCATCGCCACCTGTCTGAAAACATTAACTCGGCCAATAAATATAGATCCATCAACAATTTGGTCAAAATATCTACCCCCATAATCAAAATGAACCGCCATATGACTAGAAACCCTTTGTGAAGGTTTAAAAATTCAAATATTTGTTTCAACGATCACACCTGGCACAAAAATCCTATCAATGACCCAGATTTGATCTCACAAAACAAGTTTAAAATACGGTCGTCAATCTTTACTTTACTGGCACCTCGATAGAAATTCGGTCCCACTTGAATTTCTGGACATGCTTCTCTGGGATGAATATCCTTCATGCATCTTTGCATAGCAGTATCATGCCAAGCGTTAGATTTTCTTTAATTTACATGTCCTTTACCTGATTTGTTCTCATCTTGTCGGACCCACGATCTCAAAAGACACATATCAAACTGTAGACACCCAAAAAAGGTTCGAGCCTGCTAGTCTACGTGTTTTAACATTTTTAGCATTACAATTAAAACATTGTTTTGCGATCTAATTATTCCTCTATGTTGCGCATATGATCTTTATTATATGACAATATTGTGTCTTTCCTCGATAATTGAATATTGCAAAATTGTTCAATTATCTACTAATATTTCTATTCTCTTTGTCAAATTGATCATTTTACTAATCAATTATGATCAACCCTAAATCAATCCTATTCGATCCTAAACAATATCAAATCATCCTAAATCAATTCAAATGTATTATATTATATTCCTAATCATTTCAGAATTGTTTTGGACTCATTCCAACCATTCTAGGGCATTGTCCAAGATCATCGATGCCTAATTAAATAACTTTTCAAATTTATCAAACCCTTTTCTAAATCTAATCAATCTTGTCATCATTCTAGGGACATTGTCAAAGTTCATCAATGCTTTGTATCCTTTTATCGCCTATTTGATAACATTGTCCAAGTTCATCGATGTTATCATTATCAACCTATTATCAATTCAATAGCATTGTCCAAGTTCATCAATGCTATTGCATATCATCATTATTTCATGAATGTTGTCCAAATTCATTGATGTTTCCCTATCCCTGTATCAATTGTATGGCGTCATCAAAGTTCATTGATGATATTCTATCAGTTTCAAACATCATTATTTGAGCGCATTGTCAAAGTTCATCAATGCCTCAGACCTATCATAATCATATCAATATTATCAAAATCAATCCTATTGCACATTAATGCCTTCAATTTGATCAATAATTCACTAATTTATCCTCTTGGGATGAATGACCTAAGATTTGTCCCTAGCCTTTATGAATAAATCATATTTATTCATTCTTTACCCTAAGTCTACACAATTAATTAATTTCTAATTAATTAATTGGCTAATTCTAGTTTATGGAATTTTAGAATTTCATAAATGCTAATTTTCTCTTTTATGAGGAATATTCAATTCTTAATTGAATTAATCCCTCATAAATCCACCTAATTTGTCATCTCTTCTAATTATGCTTCATCTCCCTATTAATGTACTTCATGATTTCCTCAACCTTTCCCTATCCATTTTCCCCTAATTATGCTTCCAATTTCCTATTAATTTTCTTCTTCCTTTTCCCTCCATTATGCATTGATTTATGCATACTAATTTTGCAAATTATCTCTCATTTCTATAAATTGAGATTCAATTCTCTCATTCAAGTTTGAACCACTATTTCTAGTATTCTTGACATCAACTTGGCTTTTGAATCTTTGTGCAATCTTGTCATTGACAAAGAGCAACAATAATCTACTCTATGGAGAAGAAAGGAGAGCATTTGAGCATCATTTGAAGGGGTTTTTATGTGTTTCTTGCATATGTTTTTGAATTCCTATTTCAATGGCCCTAATGTTAGATTAGATAGGTTTACATATTGTTTAGGGTTTTGTGATTACCTAGATATGTATTTTCTACCTTTTTCTGGTCTTACATTTGGTGAAAACTTTGAGCAAATTCCACCATGTCCTCCATTTACAATCAAGCCTATTCATGAGAGTCTCATCCAAAGTCCATCTCCTCCATGTCAAAACATTGACCCCTTTCAAGAATCTCCCTTACATGTCCAAAGTCATACCCCATGTCAAGAGGATGGTCCAAAGTACAAAGAAACATGTCCTAAATCAAATCAAGATCAAGATACCAATGATGACCAATTCCCTCCAAATATTGACCAAGATACCATTTCCCTTGAGCCACATGATGATCCCATTTACTTTGAACCTCATGATGATCCCACCATCCATGTCCTTTCTATCAAAGTTGATCCCCTTCCATATCAAGACCAAAATGTCCTCCCAAGTCCCATTGACCTTTCACTTCCTAAGCAAGATTATGACCTCCCTTCCATTGCTTCATAAGATCCCTTTCCAAGCCAAGATCAAGGTGTCCCTTCACCTTCATGTACTTCAAAAGATCCTATTATTCCTTCAGATCCTCCAAAATATCCCACTGTCCCTTCATTTCCTTGTCCTACTCCTCCATATCTCCCACAAGATCCTATCCTACTAGATGATCCTATCACTGCTCATATTCCATAACAAGATCCCATTATTCCTTGTTATCCCCCTTGTGATCCAAGAACATCTATGCAAGTTATTCATGAACCCCTTATACTTCAAATGGGTTCCCCTAGTTCTATTGAGTCTAGTCCACCTCATGGTCCTATAAGTCCTTCTATATCATATACACCTCATAATAATGGACTCACATCTACCAACAACTGTCTCATTGATCAAAAGAATTATCAATTAAAAGGGTTAGACCTCCATGAAAAAGGTATATTAAAACCCTTCCATAAATTTTTTTTTTGATGGCCATGGTCTTAATAATAAATCTCAATCTGAAGGCATTGGTATCCCTTCCAAATCCAAACTTAAACGTATACCTCCCCTTTCATCCCTTTCATCCATCCTAGGTCCATATATTCCTCCATCCACTAGCTCACAATCCACTTACCCTTTCCCAAATGCAAGTCAAAAAAGGCACACATCTTGGAGAACTCTTCATCCATCCAAAAAGCCTCCATAAATTTCATATCCATCCATGAATTCCATTCCAAGCAATTTTGATGCCAAGCATAATATCCATATTCAAGTTATCCACATGCAGTCAAAGATCAACATGTCCAGTCTAATCGACATGTAAAAAAGAAGCAAGATATAATCCTAAAAGAAAAAGAAATATCAAAAAGGCCACAAAGGCCCATTGGGAAACAAGAAAAATCAAAATAAATATGGGTTCCTAAATATCTTATGCAATCAATGCATTCCAAGGACCCACAAAAAAATGAAAAATCCAAAAGCACGTGGATCCCTAAGAAGCTCCTTGAAGTAGAGAGTACCAAAGAAAAATCAAAATTGGCATCCAAAGTTGCTATCCCTCCATCTAAATTTCTTCCATCCTCCAAATCCATTTTGGGTCCTTGTGTCCCAAAATCCATATCCATTCCTCCATTAATCCTTCAAACTCCAAAATTTATTTTTCCTCCATCACTTCATCACCCCTCAAGGTGTGTGCCAATTTTGTTCTTGCATCCATATCCATCCATTGAACATCCAGCCTTCTTCCACTCCCTTCATCATCTAACACCTATTTTCCAACCTTTCATCCATCCTATCCACTCCTTTTCATAATCCTTATCCAACTTTATCCAATCATCCAATTCATATCCCTTTGTCTTTACCCTACCAATGTCTTTGCGCATAGTATAATGGTCCATTATTGTATATATTTCAAAAGAAACTTTCAGAGAATAAAGACGCTCGATTCCTTTGTCCATGTCCTATCATGCATCCATTATTTCCAAAATTTCCAAAAAATGAAAAGAGCAAAAAAATAAAAAAGAGAGAAAAATGGTTGCCTTGATGAAAACCTGGTAAATAGGCATCTTGGCACATAAAGAGAAAAATCCCATCCACAAGTAAAAACCTGGTAAATAGGCACTTTGGACAAATACTGTGGTGAAAACATGGCAAACAAACGCCACACGTAATAGGTTGTTTCTCCAACGTCTATCATGATTCCACCTAGTATTTTGTTGTCCTTTCTTGATCATATCTTCCACTTTGAATTGATCGTAATGCCCCTTTATAGCCTGTAACTGGTTGATTTTCTTGGTCTGTTCCCTGGCACACCCAGTCTGTATGTATCTTTGGCCTCTGTACATAGTCTATCTTTTGTTTAGGGGCAAATTCTTGGCATTGACTAACTTTGAATTTGAATTCGAACTGGGGGCACGACCTTGAATGTGGTTTATTCATGAGATTCCTTGACTATCGGATTGGAGATAACAACTTGTAAATATCTTAATGACCTGAAAAAATCCTAAAAATCCAAATAAGAAGCTAAAAATCCAAAAAAATTTGCATAATGTCCTGAAAAAAATCCTAAAAAATCAAATATGATCCTGAAAAAAGACCTTAAAAACTCACATACGATGCTGAAAAATCCCTAAAAAGCATAAAAAGTCATGAAAAAATCCTAAAATTTGTAAAAAAGTCCTGAAAAATATCATCACAAAAAATTCAAATATATCAAAAATCCAAAAAAATTTAAAAGCTTCTTCAAAATCTGCAATAAGTTTGTAGATACTTGTCTTTCTCTTGCATAACAATTGTAGAAGTTGAGAAATCCAACTTCACAAATCGCCAAGAACACCTACATGCAAATAACCTATTGCTGAAAGGAAACCAGAGAGACAGAAGTAAAGGCTTGGAAAATCTCAGCGGAGTGAGAGAAAATTCTATTCCAAGGTAATGTAACAATAATTACAAAAGTTCAACCTTAAAGGTGAACGAAACCCTAAAAGGTAAAAGCTAGGTTGCGCAATATAATTAATAGAAATTATTAATTATATGCACCTAAGAGACAACTTAAGTGAAAATAGAGTACATAGACAACTTAATAATTAAATCAACATGATCTAATTAACAAGTGAAGATAAATAGATACTCTAACACCCCCCCTTAAGTGAAGCTCAAGAGGTAAGCGAACCTAGCATAGCTATGAAAGTAGGAAAAGAGGGTCCCGACAAGAAGGCCTGATCAGGTACCCAATACAAGGAAATCTCTATGAACAGGAGATAAAGGAGAAAACCCTGTGGGAAAAACCCCTCTCCAAAAAGAGATAAACAAACATGCTGAAAAAAACATGAAGGAAGGAAGGACTCAACAAGACCCCCAAGGACAACTTCTGTCACCCCAAGCATAGAACGCAACTGAAGATAGCGCGGAGATGCAAAAGGTTTGGTGAAGATGTCAACAACCTGCGCGTCAGTGGGAATGTACTCCAAAGTGAGAACACCATCCTGAATCTGCTGACGAATGAAATGCATATGAATCTCAATGTGTTTAGTGCACTGATGCTCTACCGGGTTGTGGGAAATGTGAATAGCACTCTGATTATCACACCACAGAATAGTGGGACGATTAGGAGGAAAGCCAAAATCAGTCATCAACTATCGAAGCCATAGAATCTCTTGACTAGCATGCACTGCCGCTCTGTACTCAGCCTCTGTAGATGAAAGTGTGTGAGAATTCTGCTTCTTGCACGACCGTGTGATAGGACCAGAGCCAAGACCAAAAAAACAAATCCAGAAGTAGACTTCCGATCATCAACATCACCAGCCTAATCAGAGTCAGTGAAGCCAACAATGTGAGGAGCCCCTGATGTGTAATGAATTCCATACATAAGTGTGCCCTGAATGTATCTCAAAATATGCTTGGCAACTTGCCAATGACTCTCATGAGGCTCATGTGAGAACTGAGAAACTAGACCAACTACAAAGGAGAGATTAGGATAAGTGTGTGTCAGGTATAACAAACTGCCAACTAACTACTAATACAATGTAGGATCCACTGAAGGAAAAGTGCAAGAAGTAGACAAAGTAACACCCGATCGAAAAGGTGTGGGAGCAGGCTTGCAATCAAGCATATCAAAGCACCGAAGCACACCAAGAGCATACTTCTACTGGTAAACAAAGATCCCAGCAAGGGACTGAAAAATATTCAAACCCAGAAAGAAGTGTAATGGACCAAGGTTAGTCATCTCAAACTGCTCCATCAATGTGCACTGAACATCCTGAATCATAGAAGATGAGATACCTGTGATGAGAAGATCATCAACATATAGCACAAGGATCAAAACCTCATCATCAAGATGCTGAATGTAGACTGTAGGATCAAAATGACAGCGTGTGAATCTTGTAGAAAGTAGAAAGGAGTCCATCTTCTCATACCAAGCCCGAGGGGCCTATTTGAGACCATACAAAGAATGTCGAAGTCTGCAAACCAAGGATGAATCCTGCACAAATCCCTGAGGCTGCTCCATGTAAATCTCCTCAGTAAGATCACCATGCAAGAATGTACTCTTCACATCCATCTGAAAAATGGGCCATCCCTGAGAAGCTGCAAGGGATAAGACAAGGTGAATAGAGTTAATCTTGGTGACATGGGCAAATGTCTCAGTGTAATCAATACCCTCAACCTGTGAAAAACCCTTCGCAACAAGACATGCCTTTTACTTATCAATAGAACCATCAACAATAAACTTAGTACAATACAACCACTTGCATCACACTAAATTTCTTCCCTTAAGAAGAGAAAAAAGATCCCAAGTGTGATTCTTCATCAAAGAAGAATAATCCTCCTCCATAGCACTGTCCCACTCAGTATGTCCTATCACTACCACAAATGTCTGAGGATCACCACAAATAGCATGACTTAGAAGACTAGAACCCACAATATGAGACCGGGTGTGACGGGAAGTGGAAGGGTCACCAGCCAGAGATCCTGCAGCATCAACTATAACACAAGCCCATCTAGGCATCGATGGAGGATCTTGTGGTGGAGGTAAATGGGGATCACCAAGATCATCATCCTCATCATCCTAAAAAGAAATTGGAAGAGATGAGGGGGTAGTGGTAAGTGAAGTAGAATCTAGAAGCAGGGTATCTACTACAGGAAGGCACTCATAAAACTGGACATCCTGTCGGAACAGGACCTCTCTGGAATCAGGGTCAAACAACTTGTATGCCTTAACATCCTCACAGTAGCCAACAAAAATGAGGTGTCAACTCTTCTGCTCAATTTTCCTCCTTTGAGCGTCAGGCACAAATGCCCATGCTTCATTACCAAAAACTCAGATTGAAGATACATTAGGCTTGACATGAGACCAAGCCTCCTCAGGAGTCATATGTCAAACTACCTTGTGAGGCATCCGATTTTGAATATAGTTGGCACAATTGACTACCTCTACCCAAAAGGATGAATCCATGGACCTGGACTGTATCATACAATTAGCCATCTCCCAAAGTGTTATGTTCTTTCTCTCTGCCACACCATTCTACTGAGGGGTGTAGGGTACTAAAAATTGATGGTGAAGACCACGTTCAGAGAAAAAATCCCTGAAAGATTAGTTCACATACTCCCCCCCATTATCCGTGCATATTCGACGAATAGAAAGACCAGATTGCTTCTCCACAAATGTCTTAAAGACTTGAAATGAATCAAAGACATCAGACTTGTAGATTAAAAGTACACCCATGTGCGCCTGGAGAAGTCATCAATGAAGTAAGCACATATCTGGCACTAGAAAAAGGAGTAGGAAATGACATGAGGTCACTATGAATCAACTCCAATGGTGCCAAAGCATGAGCAACTCATCCGTGAGGAAAAGGATCCCTATGTTGTTTTCCAAGAACACAACCCTGACAAACCCCATCAGTGCAAGTAATCTGTGGAAGCCCAAGAACAAGTGCTTGTGTGCTCATCTGCTGAAGATATCTGTAAGTGACATGGCCCAAATGCTCATGCTAAAGTCTGCTCACTGAATCTGCATGTGCTATAAGACAGGAACCTGTGCCAGTAGAAGACTCAAATCCATCAAATCTATATAGGCAGGATGTAGTGTCAACACTCCCAGCAGCGACAATCATATCAGAATCATGTAAGTCTTGAATAACCACATCATGTGGTGAGAACTCAACTATCTTACTAGAGCCAGAGTGGCAAATCTGATAGATAGACAATAGGTTTGTCAAAATGTCAGGGACAAAAAGAACATCCTCAAGAGAGCCCCCAGATAATGCAATAGAACCAGAACTCAAAAATGAAAGATGAGATGACTTCCCAACAACAATCTATGAAGTAGCACAGGGAGCAAGTGAGGTGACCAACTGTTGAGTGCGAGTCATGTGGTGAGAGGCACCAGAATCAAGAATCCAGGTGGGCCTAGAAGTCGTTGCTTGTACAGTAAGAGCATGACCTCTCCCTACAACAGAGGATGTGGAATGAGGAGCTGAAATGTGATGCTCCTGCATGGCTTCCTCTAAAGCCTCCAAATGTTTTCAGAACCTAGAAATAGGATGTCCATCCTTTCCATAAAAGCTACAGGTCTCAACTGATTTCTTCTTAGTCTTGGAGGTAGACTCAGTAGACTTCGAAGAAGATTTACCCTTGGAAGGGTTAGCTGGAGGTTTGGAATTAGTTTTCTATGTAGGTTTGGAGGAATACTCATTGCCTACTAAATCATTCTTTAGTTTGGCTTTCTATTTTGGTTTCCCCTATGAAGACTAAGAAACCAATGCTTGGCTAGAAGATTCAGAAGCATCTATTTGTTGGATCTTTGCCTGTTCCCGTGTCAACCGATCACAAAATGTCTCAAATGAAGACATGGTGTGTCTAGTACCCAAAGCATCCATGGTGGAGTAGAAAGTAGAAGAAAAGATCTGATAATGTCCTCTCAACTTTGAGAGTATTAGGAAGATACACTCATCATCTTTCTTGTTTCTCCCACATCCCTGCAAAATTAAGCGCAGAGATTTGAACTTCATCAAGTAGTCTTCCATAGTGGGAAAGCTGGTAGGAGTCAAAGTGGTTAGCTCTGCATCAAGCTGTAGTGCCCAGAACTCATTCAATGTGCCAAACAAATATGAAAACTTGCCCCAAATGGCCCTAGGAGTTGTCAAACCATCCAGGTGAAAAAGGAGACTCTCGAAGATGTTCAGTGCAATCAAGCCCATGGCTTCACCCATTTTGTTCCTATGCTGGAGAACCTCAAAAGGATGCTGTAGGATAGGTTTGTTTTCATCTAGACATGACCATAAGCCATGTGACATGAGTAGCCTGGTCATGTGTGCTTTCCAGGTGTGATAATTGTGTGGTGTCAGTCGGGCCACATAGGGGTCCGACATTGAGAGAAGAAGAAGATGAAAGTAGAAGGGTCATTTCTGAATTTAAATGACAAAAAACAAAATCACCTCCCACAATGTATAATTCTATCCCCTGTACATCAAAGAAACAATTACTGAAAGCACAAAAAAAATGAGAAGAAAACCTGGACGCTAGATGTAGAGATGGAGCAAACAGAAGGCTATAATTCAATGCCAAAAAAGAGAGATCAAATGGCCAAATCAGAAATCAAGACTAGCACTATTGTGTCTGGCTCAAAAACACCTTTCTGGCGATATTTCGTTTTCTGAAAATGGACACCGTATGCACAAGTTACAGCCGAAAAACCAACTGCTCCTCCAAAAATGAGCTCATTGGAAAAAACCAGTCATGGGATAAAATTTGACGGTTAAATGACCGTTACAGACACCGGAAAAAAATTGACGGCTGTCTACTTGTCGCGGGCTCGTCTTGCCAAAAAAAAATTTCTGTCGCCGGAAAAGGTGGAAAAGCTGCCGGAAAATTTGAAAATGGTCGAAAAAAAAATTTCGGTAGGGTGACATCACCACTGTGTGCCAGTGCCGGGTGGTGGTGACAGGGGGTGGGCCGCCAGCGGAGGTGGTGGCCGGGTGGCTCCCGAGTGGTTCCCGGGTGGCAGCGCCGGTGGGAGTAGCTTTGGTGGCCGGTGGGCGACGCGTTGGCTGGGGCTGGGCGCGGGCCGCGCGGGTGGCCACTCCGATTGCATTGCGTAGGGCCTAAAAACCCTTAAAAAATCATTTTTAAAAATTTTTTTTACATTTTTTTCTTGATTTTTGTGCCGTACGACCTAAGAGGGAGAAAATTTTCCTCTGGGGTCACTGTGACCAAAAATAACAAAATTTATATGATTTTTGACTCTCCTGAGCCTTCTGAGCACAATGGTGGAGTCTGTTTTGGCTCAAAGTACTCCAGAAAATAGTGCCTCCTCCAAAATGAAGGAAAAGACTCAGAGAAGCTGTGGCTTTCGGCTATGAATTATGGCTTCAAAAACCCTTAGACCAGGCAACAAAAAGGAAGCTCTGATACCATGTAGAAGTTGAGAAATCCAACTTCATAGATCGCCAAGAACACCTGCATGCAAATAACCTGTTGTTGAAAGGAAACTAGAGAGACAGAAGCAAAGGCTTGGAAAATCTCAGAGGAGTGAGAGCAAATTCTATTCCAAGGTAATGAAATAATAATTACAAAATTTTAACCTCAAAGGTGAATGAAACCCTAAAAAGGTAAAAGCTAGGTTGCACAATATAATTAATATAAAATATTAATTATATGCACCTAAGAGACAACTTAAGTGAAAATAGAGTACATAGACAACTTAATAATTAAATCAATATGATCTAATTAATAAGTGAAGATAAATAGATACTCTAACAACAATCATCATGTTTGTAGACATCCGTGCTAGATCATCATCCTGTGCTTAATGAAATCATGTTCTCACAAACGCGATCTGGATCAGTGTGACTCAACATTCAATCTGGTTGGAGTTGTTTAATCTTTCGATCTCAACTATCAATCAATAAATCTATCCAACCTATCAATCAATCATCCAATTAGTCAATAAATGTTAAGCTATCAAACAAAGAACATTTAATGCAAGTAACAAAAAGATCAGAATGGCTATTGGTTCACAATATTTCAGTGATTGTTTTATCTTTCATTGATTTTTCTTTTTTGGTCATGTCCCTATGCTACTCGATGATATGAATTGAACTTATGAGAGTAGCTGGGATGGTTCATGATTGGTTTTTTCTTTGTCTTCTGCCTGTTTGCTGATCTCATGAAATTATGGGGCATGCCTGTTATACGCTTCAGGACAGAGAAGATCATCCTTTGTCTGTATCGTGTTTGTTCACACAAAAGGATGACTTTCTCGCTCTAGATTTTGTGCCACGATGCGCTACATGCAATTTTTCTATATCAAAATAATCTCTTCTGACATTATTGCACTTCTAAAAGCTAAAACCTTTCTATCTTACTAACATTTCTTCGTCTAATTTCTTCTTTCTGCTAACACTTCTTCAGTCAGTCCTCGCAGTTGTCTTGGTCTAGTTCTTTGGTATTTTAAAAACATGTGCATCTTGCATACATGCATTTATAAAAGGAAAAAAAAAAACACCAAAAACATGTGCATTTTGCATTCATTCATTCATAAATGAGAAAAATCTAAAAATACACTTGCATTTTGCATTCATACATTTCAAAAGCTGCAAAATTTAAAAAAAGACAAAAATAATGATTGCATTCATACATGTATATATTGTATAAAAATTATATATATATATATATATATATATATATATATATATATATATATATATATATTGTGTGTGTGCTGAAAATGGGACACAGTTCTATGAATCATTATATTCAAGATTGCTCAAGAATGAGGTCTCAAATGACGACTCATAGCTCCCTATTCATGGAGTGCAAGGGTTTGTAATGGAGGCCCTCATTTTAGACTTAGTTATGCCCATGCAAGTACACCATGAAATGAGAGATTCAAAGAGGAAGAGCAAGAATGCTAGTCTCCATGATCACCAAATATGCATTGCAAATGAAAATGAAAGCTATTCTATATGATAACAATGCATGAAAGGAGACTAGTCTATATGATAACAATGCATGGAAGGAAATGTGCAAGCTTAATCTATGAAAGGAAATATGCAAGATTAATCTATTGAAAGGAAATATGCATATAAATTAACATGAATCTACTCTAAATGGATTGCCATGGATGCATGAGAGAAGAAGACAAGAAGAAGAAGTTGCATGGTTCAAGCTCAAATGCTCAAACTCTCCTCCAAGATTGCTCTCCAAATCTACAGCTAATTTGATTATCCAAATGAGAAGGAGAGGTTTCCTTTTTAAAGATCAATGGACGGTAGAGATTAAGAGGTAAAAAGAAATGAGCAATGGTGGAGATTAAATCTTGGTTGATCCATGTTCTCATATCTTCAAAAGGAAAAATCAAAGGCTATGATTAAGAGGCAAAAAACCCACCACTTAGGAATATGTGTGAAGAAAAATGAGTTTTATTTATTTATATTTAATTTATTTTCTTTTTCAACACAAAGAGGGATTTAAGTGGGGATTTTATTTATTTAATTAAAAGAGGGATTTCCTTTTAATTAAATAAGATTATTTTATTTAATTAAAAGAGAGATTTTAATTAAATAAGATAAGATTATTTAATTAGAAGAGAGATTTTAGTTAAATAAGATAAGATTATTTAATTAAAAGAGATTTTAATTAAATAAGATTATTTTATTTAATAAAAAGGGATTGTTTTATTTTAATTAAATAAGATCATTAATAAAATGATCAAAACATAGGAAATATTAAAATAATTGAATTAATTATGATTTGATCAAGGAAATTGATTTGAATTGAAAATGTTGCAAAACATTGATTCAGGAATTTGATAAATTGAAGAATGGGGGCCCATAGTCTAGGCGACCATTTTAGGGTGCATACATTTGCCCCTCTTTGACCAATGTGTGATCTTTATGGGAATACATATAGTCAAAGAATGTAGTTGAAGTGTGAGATCAATTTGGGATCACAAAACAACCTAGATGTGTGATCGACAGACGGGAACACATCAGGACAAAGATAAGCTGTTTGAAAAAGACAAGGTCAACACCCCTGTAAATAGGTAATTGACATGTCCAAGATAATAATATCAAGTAAGGTTGCCCCAAGTGGAGAAATTTATAGGATTGATAAAGTTGAATCAAGGATTGAAGTTTGATAGGTATTGCCCCTCGTGATTGAAATCGAAATGAGATAGAGGAGAAACCACAAATTGATAAATTTGATAAAATCAAACTAAAGATAAGATTCTTGATGTAAGATGAAAGATATAAATATCACAAAACCAAGGTAGATCATCAAACATGAAATATTATTCCCCAAGGTTGAATTAGAAGAAAAGAAATGGGGTGAAAGTGAATGAAAGAGAGAAGTTTGGAAGAAGTGGAAAGAAATGGAGAGAAGAAAGAGAATGCCCCAAAATCAATCAACTATTTAAGATAGAAAATTTTGTTTGAAATCACGAAAGAAGATAAGGAAATGAAGATCAAACATGACCACAATTGATTAAAATTCCACACGTAAGATGAAGGAAACCCTCTCAAACTCATAATATAGCCTAAAAATGCAAATTAACATGAAGTCTAACAATGCAAGCTACATAAAAATGCAAAGGTGTACTTGCAATAGAGAAATTGTAACATATGACTTTGTGTTCATTATTCATTATAGAATGTTAAGGAACTTATTTTCATCATCGGGCGATTATTAACAGACATCAAAAAATCACACAATCATCACTAGTCACAAGCGCAACTGTGAAGATATGAATGTGATTTATATCAGATTGGAATGTGAAAAGATTCTAACATAAGCATAAAAGACATAAAGGTAAAGATGACTATGATGTTAGCTTACCCAATTTAATGTAGCAAAACCATGCTCACATCAAGGCATAGATGCCAGGATGACCAACAGAATGGTTGTGCAAAAATAGTTAATGATGAAGCCTCAAATCTCCTAAGTGTTTCAAGGGAACAACAAGAGGCACTCAAGAGTTTCAAGACCACACCCACAAGTAGAAAGCAAATAAAAACATGCCCCATGCCCCAAGTCCTCTAGCTATGCATCTCGGAGAGGCTTATTAGACAAGGACACTCAACTAAATCAATAATAGTCAGTACACAAAGAAAAGATCATTACATAGCTCAAACATTAAGTGTTGTGTTTAAAAATTTAAGTGTGCTAACTGATACTGAGTTCCAAGGATAAGGATCGAATGCTCGCAAGTGGGTAAAATCACATGACAAAATTGGGTAAGACCAAACTGATAAGTGTTGAAAAACACTCGATGTCAAGGATTGTATTGAAAAATAAAGTTGGGGTGGTGTTGAAAAACACCATTTGGGTGAGATGTCCTAAAGAATAGCGCATCCAAGAGACCAAAGCTAACACAGTTATGCCCCCTAGACAAAGCCAAAGACCAATTCCAAACCAAGGCGACAAGGACAAGGCATGATTGAGAACGACTAAGTGTCAAGGACACGCGCTAAGAAACAGGGGTGCAAAGGCCTCAAGTAGCGCCCATTTCCAAGTTTTCACCACTTGGATTTTATTACAATTTTTTGCTACCAAGGTGCATGTTTCCAGGTTTTCACCAAGGCACTTTTTCTATTTATTTTTTGAATTTTTTGATTTTTTTTTATATTTTTGGAGATACATCAAAGCACCTATTGCTAGGTTTTCACTAAGATGATCATTTTTTCAGGACATTTTCTGATTTTTAAATTTTTTGACAATATATCATTTTTAGGATTTTTTTAGGATCAATAATTATGTACAAAGGATGCCCCCAAATAGAATGGGCATCATGGATAGAACTTCTTTAGGTGCAAGACATTGATAGGATCAGGGAGCTTCTCTCCCTCTGTTGTAGACAGTAAATAAGCACCTGACCCAAAAGCTATTGTAATGATGTAAGGTCCAAGCCAATTAGGTTCAAATTTTCTCTTTTGATCTCTATGCTATTGATTCTTAGGATTTTAACGTATGACAAGATCTCCCACTTGGAATTCTCTAGGGTGAACCTTTTTGTTGAAGGCTTTTGACATGCGCTTTTGATAAACCCTCATATGGTTAAGTGAAGCTTGACATTTTTCATCTAGAAGTTCTAACTCTTGAAGTCTCATGGCGCGGTAGTCTTCATCTGTAACTAGACCTTTGAGGGAAACTCTAAGGGAAGGAATCTCAACCTCCAAAGGTAACACTGCTTTAGTGCCATATGCAAGGGAAAAAGGAGTATCCCCAGTAGGAGTATGAATACTCATTCTATAGACCCACAAAGCCGGATTTATCTGTAAGTGCCAATCTCTACCATTATTACAGACTATTTTGTGTAAGATTTTAAGAATGGTTTTGTTTGATGCCTCTGCTTGACCATTTCTTTGCGGGAAGTAAATGGAGGACCAATTTTGTTTAATCTTGAATTTCTTGTAGAGTTGTTTAAGGTCCTTATTTTTGAACTGGCCTCTGTTGTTAGTGATAATCTCAGAAGGCACTCCATATCGATATGGTTCAGGATGAATAGAGAGACTGTCTTGCCTAAGGCAACAGAAAGTGGGACAAATTCTACCCATTTAGTGAAGTAATCAGTAGCAGTGATAATAAACTTGTGTCCACCTAATGAGTTTGGATAAATGTACCCAACAAGATCAAAGGCCCAACAATGAAATGGCCAATGAGATATAGAAGGAATGAGCTCCATGCCTAGAGCATGTATCAGGTTACCATATTTTTGACACTTTTCACACGACTTTGTAAAAGCTACTACATCAATCTGCATTGTAGGCCAATAGTACCCCGCCCTAACCAACCTTCAGGCCATGGAAAGACCATTGGAATGTCCCCCACAGATGCCCTTGTGGATGTCAACTAACACTTGGTCAGATTCTTCCTTTTCTAAGCATCTAAGAAGTGTTCCATCTAGACCCCTCCTATACAAGTCACCAGAGATAAGGGAATGGCGAGAGGCATTTTGGGTGAGGTTTCTGCATTCAGATCAGTTAAAGGTTAAAGGTATAATTCCATCACAAAGGTATGAGTAAATGGAACCATAATGGGATGACTCACGACCAACAAGGGTACAAATGACATGGCTTTCTTGGGAGTCATAGATAGGGTGATGTAGCTCTTCCACTTGGAATTCAAATTTGGATTCATGTTTCTCTAACTGAAGGAGTGAAGCAAGTGTAGCCATAGTGTTAGTTGCGTTGTTTTATGTTCTAGGGATTTGCTAAAATGTGACGAATGTGAAGTACCATTTCAAAGAATCAACCATTTGCTTGTAAGGTACCAGTTTCTCATTTTTTATTTGATATCCATCATTAACTTGGTTGATTATCAGCTATGAATCCCCATAGATGTGTAACTTTGTGATTCTCCATTCTATGGCCATCTTAAGTCTATTTTTCAAAGCTTCATATTTACCAATGTTGTTTGTACATGGGAACAATAACTTGTAAGACTTAGGAATCGTGTACCCATGAGGAGAAACAAACAACATTTTCAATATTTTCACTGAAGATCTATCTTGAAAGTAGCTAGGGAGATGATTAAGTACCTCATCCTTAGGCACCTTAGAGAGGTTTTCACCCTTGGATACGTCATTTCTTTTTACTTTTTTCAATTCTGACACCGCCATAGTGGTTTTTGCCTTCAGAACTCCTATTATTTTGATTTTGATTTTCTTTTTATTTTGTGACTAAGGTACTTGATGTCTGACTCTGTCATTCTGGCAGTTGGTTCGCTGGTGGAAGAGACTATGGGTTCAATGGAATTTATGTAACAGGCTATCTCATAATCATTTTGAAATGTTAAGAGCTCAGGTTCTTGATAGCGTTGGGACTAATCAATGAGGTCAGGATGAGCAAAAGGAAAGTCATCGACTGGTTCAAGGTTATAAATGTGAATGATATTATCGCTGGTGACCAAAGAGTTGGAGTCTATTCAGTATCCTTCTAAGCTACCCAAATCAAGATTCATCCTAACAAGCGAATAATCATCCACTAAGGAAACACGTGGGTTCAAATCCTCTAATCCTACACGTGACTCATTGACTACCTCAGCTTGAGAACTATAAGTGTGGATGACATAAACATCCATGTCAACTATGGAAGGCTCTGAGAAGGAGTCCCATTCATACTCATATGAACTTGTGTCTGAGCTATGAATAGGATGTTTACACCATGAAGGTTTGGGACATCTTGATGTGGAACTAGTGCCATCAAGAGTAGCATCTCCTCTTTCCATTAAACAAACAAGATTCTTTCATTGTCGTTCTCTGAAAGGATCTTCTATATCTGATTCATCTTGTTCTAAGGTTGCAACCAACGCATGAGTGACCAAAATATTTGAATCTCCCTAGAGGAGTCTAGTGGAAGGGACCCAATCTTCATACATGTCTTGCTAATTTTTCAAACTAGGTATGTATTCTGGTTCATCTTCACTATCTGACTTATCAAGGATAGGAGTAGTGTGCTTTTTGTGATTCACAAAACCTAGGCCAACCGGCTTCTTAGATTTGCATCCAAAAAGAGCATGATCAAGAGGTTTAGATCTAGAACCCAATCTATGATTAAGAGGGCCATGTTTGGGATAGCCCATATGTCTGATAAAAGTATACCCTCGTCCGTAAGCCTTAGAAGAGGGAGAGAAGTTCTCATTGTGCATATATTTCTCTTCTCTATTCTAAAAAATGTCTCTTCTTTCTCATCTTGAATAGGTACCGAGGATTCTACAAATGTGCCAAATAAATTCATAGCTAAAGATGAGGGTCTCTTTTCTTGTGAAGGCTTGCCATAAGACCGAGGTGAAACTGGCAGTGTTGTGAGGGAGTTGAGTTGATAACCCCCCATGCCAAGGTCTACCGACTTAATCTTGTCTTTACATTCAGCTAAGGTTGCATCAAAGTCTTCTGCTTCTCTATTGAGGGGAACATGAGTTCCTGCTGAAATTGAGTTAACAAATAAAGTGTTATCACCAGGCATACAAATATCATGCCCAAAAATTTGCACCCAAAAAAAATGCAACAACTTATATATATATATATATATATATATATATATATAAAGGTATAAGAGTCCTACAGGATATAGTTAGGGTATTACTAATTATGAAATGTAAATCTTGCAACTCTCCGAAAGAGTCTTAGGTTGCATTGAATTGATAACTTTCGCAGGGTCGAGGGGAATTATGTCCTTAAGACAACATCCCTCGACACTAAAATATTTAATATGAGTCTAGGTTGTTTTAAGATCTCCAGTTGGGTTAATATACACGATTCCATCAAAGACTAATAATGTTTCAAAAGTAATATTAAACCTAACCCTTTATTAGATTTACTAATGTTCAATTACTCACTAATTCCTAACATATTAATGATGTCAAGTTACCAAGAAATTACAATAACGCCATTTTTACGATGGACAATATACTGGCCACATATATTGGTCCCGTGAAAATAACCTTATCAGACTAGAATTTATTTTATTTAGACTATTTAATTGAAGGCTCATTTAAATTCAATTTGTATATTAATTTAACCATTTTCAAGTCTTGACTTATGAAGACATTTATAATTCGAGAATAAAGTCCAATCTAAGATGGGATTACTTAAAAAAAAATAAAAAAATTTAGGAAGTACCTAATAACGAAAATTCACTACTATTTTTGAACACGATATTACCTCCTTTAAGGTTCGATTTCAATAATGATTTAACTTATAAAACCTCTTAATAAAGATAACTACATATTTGAAAATAATAAAATTCTAAGACAATTAATTTCAAAGACGACAACATTACCAATTTCAAATTTCAAATTATAATTAACTTAGTTTATTGTCTATTACTCCAAGATTAAATTTTTTACTATAATCTTATAGAATATACTATTGCATAAATTATTATAAAAAATAAATAATGAAAGACCACTAATTTAATTCCCCCAAAATGTTACACTTATTAAAGTATTACAATATTAACTTCATGTAAAAACTTCTTAAAACAACCAATCCAACTATTTAAAAAAGTCTTTTTAAAAAACATTAACATTACCCTCTTGAAATAATAAAAAAAGTTCCCACTTAAAGGCCTTAATTTAAAACTAAGTTTTTTTTCTAAAAAACCCTTCTTTATTCCTCTCATATTGTGCAAGCCCTAACCCTAATTTTAAATTAGGGTTAGGCTCTAAAGTACGAGTGACAATAAACACTAGCTACCATTTCTAACCCTAATTTCTTCTTTATTCGCTTCTTCCTACAAACCCTAGTTTTTTTTGTCTTCTTTGATTTTTGAATGTGTTGCAGGTCTGAAATTCAAGCATGGAGGATTTATGATCATATATACATTTAGATATATGTATATACTTTCATTTATGAAAGTATATACATATATTTAAATATATATATATATATATATATATGTTTCCAAAGATTATATTTAACTTGGGATTTAAAACCCCATGGCAGCAAATCAAGTTGTTGTTGGTAGTGCTAGATTTGTTTTTAACAACCCCCCCTCCCCTCGCATTTTTTTTGGTGCGTGTGTCTATTTTATGTAGGAGGGCGTATTGGAGAGAGGGGGCGTGGGCTTCCCTTGCCCTGTGGTGGCGCCGCCCCACAGCCCTACCACAGTCAGCGACACTGCTGCCTTCTGTGGTGGCTGCGCTCACCATAGGAGGGGAGGGCCGTGATCTCCCTCCCCTTTTGTATATGGAGTCACAGGGGGGGTCGGGCTACGCCTAGCTTTCCCATTAAGTTTAATTTTTTTTCTTTATTTTTTGTTTTAAATGTATATATATATAGTTCATTATTTAGATAACAAAAGAAATCTATCCTATTTATTTACATATAATAAAATATTAAAACACTCTTGGCTATTCTAAACTTCTTTTTTTTTATAAAGAAAATGTTGGATAAAGATCTGCTTAATAAATATATATATTTCAGATTTCCAAGAGTTTAAAGAGCTTGAACTATGTGGTTCTACATATGCTATTTCCTTTATATATGCTTTTGCTTTAATAGCTTTAAAATATGAATCTAATATGCAAGAAGAAAAAAAATAGATAAATGAAAGCTTAAAATATAAACTTTCCTTTACAATTCACAAGCTTGCATATAAAACTTAAATCTCTTTTTTTTTGAAAAGAAGAAAACAAAAAGTGTATCTATCTAACTAAATTTCCTTACTTTTTTTTTACAATTAAAGTGGATTCTTTTCCAAAGGTAAAGACATAATAACTAGCTCTTATTTCAATTATTCATAGCATTAATACAACACATTTCTTTTGAAAACACATAGAACCGAATACTAAAATCTACTCAAATACATCAACTCAAAATTTGTAATAAAAAAGGATTAACCAACTTTCATATTTGAAGAAGTACATTTACACATAGGATCCAAGTTTATAAAATACATTTCCCAAAGGCTATTACATTGACATCAAAAAATGAATATTTTCTCTAGTCTTCCATGCCTACTTTGGGATCTCATAAGAGCTCCATTCATTGAGAACAATCTGCATTAAGAAGAAAAATAAGGAGACCATGGGATGCTCACCTCCCAACCTAGGCTTCTTATGAGGCCACCCCCAAGCTTAGGGAACCAAAAAAAGGTGGGTTACATGCATAGAAATTTCACAAATGCAAACAAACAACATCACACATTGACTCCCAACCAAGGCTTTCACAATGGGTCTTCTTATGACCCTAAATGGGGTGAAGTGGACCAAGTACCCAAGGGAGAAGGTCAATCCCAAAAGCTAATACCAAGCCCTCACATGGCTTACAAAAATATCATCTCAAATCAATCCCATATTCATCAAAATATCCTTATGACCCCCAAGAGGAGTAACAATAAAGGAAGGCTTCATGGAGCCCATACTCCATGATTTTTCCCTCTCCTCCTTGAGGAGAGACTCGACAACAAGGGCTGTCAAACTCCTCCACCCCCAAGGCTACTCTTCCCTCCCAAGGGTGAGTGGACCTTTATAAGAACTCACATTAACAAAACAACAATAAAGGAAGAAAATATCAACAAGAACATGATTCACACAACAACATAACATACAAAGACATCCTTACTTTCTTCAAACACACTAACATAAATTCCTTCATCTCATTACAACACAAATGCAATAAGTAGAAAAATGCAAGATGTCCACCAACCTAGTTCCAAGCTTAAGGCAATGAAATTTTTTGAAGAGCTCCTTTATAGCCTAAGTCCTGCTTTTTCCAACTTCTCCAATTCTAGCCAAGTCTCTAAGTTAGAGAGTGGGTGTTCAAACTCTCCAACATGGAGAGTCCCACTAAAAAGGCCACTATAAAATCATGGGGAAAAGGAAAGCCTCCCATTGGTCTCTCTTCCCTAAGTCTTTTAAAACTTTCCAAAAATGGATCCAAAAAGGGGAAACTCAAAAAGGTGAGTAAGGTCTTTGCATCAAAATGGAAGAGTGGTCTTTCCAAGATCAAGCTTCCCAAGAGTTGATTTTCGTCCAACATGGGAAACCAACTTTTGGAAGGGTCTCTTGGTTAATCAAAGGTTATCCTAGGGTTAAAATGACCCTTAAGCATAGGTATAACAAGTGGGATACCTAAAAATTATCCTAACACACCCCTAGGCACTTTTCTAACCCCCCAAAAGTCCACTAAAAGCATACTCACGAAATTACATTGAAGTGACGTCACCTCCAGCTGTCTAATCAAGGAAAAATACATGGGATCTACTTGGTACTATCCTAGGTAGATGGACACCCAATCCCCATGTGTACATGTCATGGTCTTAAGTACATACACAAGTGTCAAGTGACACATACAAAGATTTACACATCACTAGACACATGTCATATCCACTTGGGCATAAAAACAAGGAAATAAAATATGAAAATAACATTCAAGAACTAAATTCCAACAATCAAACATTTACGTTCACAAATTAAATCATGATACAATGAGGTATTGTCTCTCATTAGACGCAACCTTGGTTTAAACTAATTTCACATATACCTATGTTTGGTTCGCCAGATTTTAATACCATGGTCTCATACCTACACACTAAATCCAAATATCAGTAGCCCAAGGAGATAAAATATACTTCATAAAGAAATAAAAAATATTCCAAACCTTAAGGAAACATCTTCATATTAAATTTATTACCTAAGGTCATAAACAATAATAATTTTGTTTAAGCGTATAACATAAAGTAAGATCCACTTTGCATGATAATTCAATTAAATGTCAATTTTCTAATAATCCTCATATCATCAATAATCCATCACATAATCATAATGTTTTTCCAAATCAAATGTCTCAAAATAAAAGGTCCAAAATAGAAACATAATATAGTCCATCAGGTGCATCATAAAGTATCTAGTATCCAACATCCAAAATGATCAATCCATGATATAAAGCATAAAATCCATAGTGCATCAAAATGAAATGTATCATGTGCTAGGTCTAACATAAGCAAAAATATGGAAATCTACAATGGGGTTCTGGGTGAGGCCTCACATCCTCCCCCTAGGCTTGAAATTCCTCCTAGAGTTCATCAAAAAGATTAATACTATGCTCTCATCTGTGCTGCATCCTCCTATGAAGTTGTAACCTCATCATAGCAATCCCACTGAACTCTAACTTGGTCCAGCTCTCATCCTCGAAGGCCCAGTGTCTGGCATGCCAAAATGCAAATAAGCTCCAATGCTAGCTGCCCGTTTGACTCCACCTGTAAGGCATCCCAATCTATTACATGAGACTCATCATAAATATATTTTCTCAAAACTTAAACATGAAATACATCATGGATGTGTGACAGGCTAGGTGGAAAGGCTAGATGATAGGCAACTGGTCCTATCCTCTCCAATATCTCAAATGGTCCCATAAATTGAGGTGCAAGCTTAGAGCCCTTTCCAAAATGGATTGGACTCTTATGCGAGCACACTCTCAAGAAAGCTGTGTCTCCGACCATGTAGACCCAATCTATCCTCTTTGGATTGACATACTTCTTCTGTCAATCTTGTGCCTCTTGAAGGCGCTACCTAATTGAGGCTACCTATTTCTCCATCTCTAGAACTAACTATGGTCCAATGGTTACTCTATCCTCAATCCTATCCCAAATCAAAGGTGTCCTGGTAGGTCTACCATACAAAGCCTGATATGGTGGCATACCCAAGGATGAATGATGCCCATTATTATAGTCAAACTCTACTAAATGTAGGTACTCCTCCCACTTAACCTGATGGTCCATAACATACATACATAGCATATCCTCGAGCACTTGGTTAACCCACTCTGTCTAACCATCTGTCTCTGGGTGATAAGCTATGCTAAAATTGAGCCTGGTGCCCAGAGCTGTCTGCAATTCTCTCCAAAAAGAGGATGTAAAGAGAGAATCCCTGTCAGAAATGATCTTATGAGGAATACCATGTAGTCTAACAATATCTCTCAAGAAAATGTGTGCCACTGATGGAGCTGTAAAAGTGGTATGGACAGGTGAGAAGTGGGCAACTTTGGTCAACTTGTCAACTGTTACCAAGATGGAATCATGGCGACAAGATGACATAGGGAGACTAACAATGAAATCCATGAATATAACATCCCACTTCCACATAGGTACCTCGTGAGGCTGAAGGAGCCCTCCAGGATGACCATGCTCTTCCTTAACCCTCTGGCATTCAAGGCATTGGGCTACTAAATCTACAATGTGTTGCCTCATGCTTAGCTAATGATAGAGTTACCTCAAATCCGCATGCATCTTCTTGACTCCAGGATGCGCTGCATAAGGGGCTCTATGAGCCTCTAGCATAATAGTATTGCACAAATATCCTGAAGAAGGTACATAGAAGCATCCTTTGTGACGTAATAGTCCATTGGAATCCAAGGAATACTCTAAGAATCTCCCCTCAAGGGGTCTCTGAGATCAGACCAACTGACAAAACTATACATACAACTCATCCTCCTGCAAATGATGTAGTATATGATCTCTACAATTTGTACCAGTGATCATGGATGATAACTCATGTCACCTCCTACTCAAGGCATCCATGACTACATTCTCCTTCCCTTTGATATAATGGACATTAAAGTCATACTCACATAAGAAATCCATCCACCTCCTCTATCTAGCATTAAGGTTCGGCTGAGTGAATATATACTGCAAACTCTAATGGTCTGAATGAAGCTCAAATCGATGTCCTAAGAGGAAGTGTCGCCACCTTACTATTGCATGAACCGATACTGTAAGCTCAAGGTCATGGGTAGGGTAATTGAGCTCATGAGTCTTAAGTTTCCTAGAATCATATGCTATAGCTCACCCATCCTACATAAGTTCTGCCCCCAAACCATCTAAGGACGCATCAGTGCAAACCACAAATTCTGCTGAAGGCTCTGGCACTGCTAAAATAGGTGCGCTGATAAGTGCTTTCTTGAGTTCTTGAAAGGCCCTCTTGCACTTCTCTGTCCATTCAAATTTCTTTCCCTTTCGCTGAAGGGATGTGATAGGATGAGCCACTCTAGAGAAACCCTCAACAAATCATTTGTAATAACCTGCGAGACCCATGAAACTCCTAACCTCAGTCAAAGTAGTAGGTGCTAGCCAATTCATAATGGCATCAATCTTTGACAGGTCTACTGAGATCCCATCACCTGATATCACATGGCCTAAATATCTGACCTCTGATCTAAAGAAGGCACATTTTGACAACCTACCATACAACTGATCCTCAAACACTATAACACCTATCTCAAATATTCCTCCTCATTACAAGAATATATTAATATGTCATCAAGGAACACAACCACAAATCTGTCAAGGAAAGTGTAGAATACTCCATTCATGAGGCTCATGAATACAACTGGGGTATTCGTAAGACCAAATGGTACAACTGTGAACTCATAGTGTCTTTATCTAGTTCAGAAAGCTGTCTTGTGGATATCACTCTCCATAATTCTCAACTGATGGTACCCAGATTTAAGGTCTATCTTGGAGAAAATATGGGCTCCCTGCAACTGATCAAACAAGTCATCAATCCTAGGCAGCAGATACCAATTCTTAATGGTTAATTTGTTCAACTGTCGGTAATCCATACACAACCTAAGAGAACCATCCTTTTTGACAAAGATAACTGGTGCACCCCAAGGAGATACACTAGGTTGTATGCGCCCCTTCACAAGGAGAAACTCTAGCTAAATCTTGAGCTCATTAAGCTCATTTAAATACATCCTGTATGGTGCTCTGGATATGGGAGTGGCTCCTAGAATGAGGTCAATATGGAAATCAACTTCTCTATGGGGAGGCATACCGGGTAGTTCTAAAGGAAATGCATCTGTGAACTCCTGTAACATAGGATGACCATCAAGGGAGGTTTACTTATCCTCTTCTTCTTCCCTATCACTGATAGTGATGGAAAATAACTAGCATCACTTTTGCATGCACCACTTAAGCTACATAGTAGAGATCATATGAATGGATACCGCCCTCTGAACCCCTAGAATAACTGTAGTATTGTCGTCATCATCCCAAAATTATACCTTCTTTTGCCAACAATCTAGCTTGGCCCTGTGGGCATAAAGCCAATCCATGCCAAGTACTACCCCATAAGATAAAAGAGATGTGATACATAGGTCTACTATGGTAGTCATGATATCAATCTAAATCTAGCAATCCTTAACTAAGGAGGTGACAGGCACTCTAGAACTTGAGGCTAAATCTACCTCCCAACTAACTTCTTGTCTAGTTTCCACTAGCCCGCAACGTTCCACAAACAATGGAAGAAAAAAAGAATCTATAGCACTTGAATCAAATAAAATAGTAACTCTATTACCTCCAATCATACTTGAAGCCTCAATCACAGTAGCCTGATGTTCTGCCCGGCGGTTTTCAACCACTGCAAAAACTCTATGGGATCTACCTATATCTCCAACAGTGGGCTCTGATGCTGCAGTGTGCTGACCACCCCCTTAAGGGCAGTCCCTAGCCAAGTGCCCCATGGAACCACAAGAGTAACACAATCCTCGAGTCTGAAACTGGGTACCCTGGGGTCTAAAGAACTGCGAGCCCCCTATCTTTCTAGAACCGCTAAAACCACCCCTGGAGGACTGATGAGTCCTAGCTGGAGGTGTAGATGATGCCTGTTACCTCTGGTCCCTACTAGGAGCCTGTGTCTGTCACTATTTGGGCTTGGAGCCCTATTTCTCCTGAGGAACCCTATGTCTCTGCCCTTGTTGTGACTTCTACTAAGGTGGAGGGGGTTTATAAGACCCCAAAGAATGTATGTTATTATTGTTACCCTTCCAATATGATTTCTGATACCCTGAACTCTGTGGTATGGAATTTTGGTTCTGAGACCGATCTTGTGCATCCTTTCCCCTACCCTGAATCTCCTCGACAATCAAGGCCTTTTCTATGGCCTCTCAAAGGTTCCCTGGTGCTGCCATGCACACTAAACTAGATATAGATGCATTCAACCCCCTTACAAAGCGGTTGACCTCTATCTTCTCATCCCTCGTGTAATCTACATAGGGTAGAAGTTCCAGGAACTTACACTCATACCGCATGACAGTGAGTCCTCTCTACTGAAGATCATGAAACTCATCTATCTGTCGCTGTCTATAGTGCTCAAATAGGTAATGGTCTCTAAATCTCTCTAAGAAGGTGCTCCAAGTGAAGGTGTCAATAGCCAGATTACTCTTTAACTCCTCTGTCCTCCACCAAATCGCTGCTGATCCTCTCAAGAAGTGGATAACAAAGCTTTCCCTCATATTTCTCCCATAAGGGTGCAATCCAAAAAACCTCTTGAGGCTCAAAAGAAAAGCCTCAGCCTCACTCCCACCAGTGGCTCCTGAAAAAGCTGGTGGGTTAAGGCGTATTAGTTTCCTAATGTGGTCCCCTGTGTCATAGGGTACCCTCTCATAAGATGGAACCACTACCTCTAGAGGTGACATGTGTACTGACTCACCCTCGTGGTCAGCCTACTCCTCCATAATCCTAGGTGTGGGACTCCTACTACGCTCATGCGCTACACCCCCAGGTCCTGCCTGCTGATTGCCCTATGGTATCCTATCCAAAATGATCCCAACCAAATTCTGAAGAGCATTAAGTACATCTTGGTTGGGGTTGGGGGGTTGTTCGGGAGGAGGTTCTTACTCCTCTCTAGCGCCCCCTACATCCTGTTCTATCTAAAATTGTACCAGAGGGGCACGTTTACGGCCTTGTCCATGGGTGTGAGCTTTCCACGTCATTGGAGGCATCCTACACATACACAAGAAGGGTATAAGTTAAAATATATTGATGTAGTTTAAAAAGAATGTTTTTAAGTTGTTGCATTCATCTCTCCTAAGTTTGA
>MU225916.1:3290051-3303554 GCA_018584345.1 Thuja plicata
TATATATATATATACACTGATGTTTATGCATGTATTTAGATACAGATAGGTATTTTTATTTATTCTGGTTGGCTCTAGTGACTTCAATGAATAGTTTAGAATAAATTACCTTAAGTTGGTAATGCTTTTATCTGGTGAGTTATGTAGTAAAGAATTACTCCTCTTCTCTCTGTTTTAGATTATTTATTCATCGAAACAAATCTTTTTCAGATTTGGTAGGGGATATACTGTCTGATAATTGTTTTATGAATGTGTGATTTGGGCAAGAGAGAGAGAACTTATTAATCAAGTTGATATGGTAGGGGCCTTTCCTGTTTAAAATTTGTAAATTTTAGTACTTGAAAATAATGATGGATTGTAGGTAAATTAAGTCTCATTAAATAACAGCCCTATGCAGATAGTTAAAAGTGTCATCCTCATTCGAGTATGGTGATATGCATTTAGTCATTCAATAAAAGGAGACTAACTACTTGCCTGCTATGTGTCTTAGAAATGATAGTCAGTATTATTCTTCTTAAGTAAATTAAACATGCTTCAAAGGCACAACTTAGGAGTAATCATTTCTAAGATATAACCATGAACATCTTAATAAGGTATCTGAATTTGACCTTTATAGGGATTTTTTTTCATAAGGGCTAACTAAATTTAGTATCTTGTTAGTAATTCTTTTTTGTAGTTTATATAATGACTATAGGAACAACTTAAACTAATATGGAAAGGATAGGGCTCAGAGGCTTGGTTCGTGGTATGGTTTCTATTGAATAGGGTTCCCATTTTTTAAATCAACTTCAAAGGAAAAATAGTACTTAATAGTACATAATTGTAATGCCAAAGGCTAAAACAACTGATTGAATGTTCTTAGATATGGATTCAATGTAAATAATGGTTTAATACCATTTTTTTTTTTAAATAGGGAATGACCTCATTAAATATATGTAATATTTTTGGCTTGCCTATAGCACCCAAGTTTTAAGCTTTTGAAAATTGGTCCCATAGAAGGAATTATCAGATGATTTTAGTTTCTTGTGGTTTTTCATTACTAATGATGCCTTTGTAAATCTTAATTGTGAAAAGGCAGTGTCCCAAGATCATGTTGAACTTGAACCTTGAACTTTGTTCAAAGTTCAAGGTTCAAAATTTGAAATGCAAACTTGTCAATTTGGGAGTGCAGTTTCAAAGATCACCATTCCGTTGAAGTCCACTGTTCAGTGCAAAGCTATAGTTCAATGCTTCAAGTCTAGTGTGCAGATCCAACAAGAGGTCCAATTTCATTGATTCAAAGATGGAAAGTTGGGTTCAAGTTTGATTCCCATGAAGGTCATTCTCGAAGTCATAAATAATTCAGATTAAAAATCTACCTATACCTTGGGACGTCATTCAACCTTTCTTATGAAATGTCAGAATACCAAAAGGGGGAAGGGGGCTCATCCTATGTCATAGTAGTGGTAATAGCTTCCTTATCAAACTAGAAGCTTAAGGCATGAAATGGAAAAAGGAAATTGTTATAATTTGCAAGTTGTGATAGAAATACCATAAAAAGTGGTAGCAAATTGTCTTGATAACATGCTTGTGAATAAGAAGGATAGCACAACTATGAAAATGGCTCAATCTGTCTATCATAATACAATATAAATATCAACGGGAGCTCATATATGAAATCGGTCATTAGCATATCAAAACGCTATGGAACTTAATGCTCAGTGCATGATCCAAAGCATATGTATGAGACTCGGGCCTTTGATGAAGAACATATATTGAGCATTTACAGGTAGTAGAGAATGCTACCAATTTTTGGTATCTAGGTATAAAAGAGAAAGAGTCTCAAACGTTTGACAAATGTCAGCCCACACAAATAACCCATCCCTTTGTTAGTAGCATGCCGGTTTACAAGAACCATTCTGGTGAATCAGAATTTGAATGGGAGAGTGACCATAAAGTGGATTATGAACCTTATGAGGCCAAAAAGTTTGCTTCCACAGGGTTTCCAAGTCAGAAGGATAGATTCAATCTGATGATATTGTAATGCATATCGAAGAACATGTGTGGATGGAAGAACACAGAACTGTTGGAAATACAATAATGGGAAAGCAAGATACTGAGAGGGGGGGTGAATCAGATATTCAAATTTAAACACTTAAAACAAACAAATCCACATTCACACATATATGAATCTAATGTAACATCAAATAGCATACACACAATGAAATAAATAACTCATAAAACAAGAACTTGGTAACCCAGAAACCCAAATAGGTAAAACTGGGGTGGGGATGACACCCGCAAAATTCTTCACTACTGCAGCAATAAAGTGTACCTATTAGGGCTACAAAAGTTGATTACATGATGCAATCTACCTGGTTAAAGGTCTGCCCGGTTAAGAGATAAAGATCATTACAATCTACCCTGTGAAAGGATTTCAACTTACAATAAAGTAAGCATTCTGTTAGGAGATTTAGAAAGGTCTGCTAGAACCACTCTGTTAAGAGATTTCACCTGATACAATGATTAGAATGTTTCAAGTAATGATCCTTCATTATGCACTTAGATGCTGATGACGAATCTCCTGTTTCTAGTACTTTCTATGATCTCACTATCTGATATGTCTTTACTCTAATGTTCACTATTCTGTCACTTTGCTTGATCTATGCTTCTTAACAAAATAACCCTCTATGCATTTCACTTGAAAATGCAGTCAACACTTCTCTCCACACACACAAAATAGGGTTAAGAAGCAATCTTATATATCTATTCAAGTCTGGTAGCAAGATCTAGATCAACGATCAAGATCTAATACTCATTCCTCCAAGGTATTACAATTAATAATTACAATAGGTCATGCATAGGATAAAACATGTAAATGCATAATTAACTCTGTAGGAAAATATTAAATGCGGACATAAGTCGGCCCAAAAAGCTTATACAAGTCAGCCTGAACACTTATCCTCAAAGTTTGAATCAATCCTAACATGTATACAAAAACTATTTCACTCGACACTTGACATCTATGTCTCTCAGCACTAAGTATCCTACTTGGCTCGGCATGATGTAACTCAACAACCTGAATACTGCTCGGCAATGTTGCTCGGCCTTGGATAGTTTTAGCTTGGCCACAGTGATAGCCAACTAAAACTGCCTAAGTAAATGACTAAGTGTTGATCACTAATCATCAACAGAACTTAGAGATTAACAAGAACATGGCCCCAAACTGTTTGACAAAATGCCGCAAACTGAATACACCATGCTTGTACCTCAAAGGAATATGCAAACTATTGAATTCTTTTCAAAGCTGCTATGGTCAAGTTTGACCCCCGGTAATTGATACAGATAGTTCTATCATGTGATGAGGATTCCCCAATGGTGAGGATCAGATGATTGCTTAGATGATAGAAGCAATTCCTGTCTCGAGGAAGCATTATTTAACATTCTGACATCTAGAGTGGAGTTTCCCTCCTCACATGGTTTACTACCCTTATAAAAGATATATTTAACACATTGAATGTGCCTGATTCATGATTGCAAGAAATTATTATTGTAATTTGAAGATCTCAAATGTCAAGATTAAGTAGTAATGGGTATCAAAATGAAAGGGATAGTATCCATATCATGCAAGCATCCTTATCCAATGATAAGAAAGGTAAATGACACCTGATAAAGGCATCAAAATCACAACCATGCAGTGGAATGAATATGAAGTGTTTGATGGAACATTGTATAAGTCCTCCTCATATGTGCCGCAAAATTGATGGATAAATTCTGGTTGTCCATTAAATAGGACACAAAGCATATGTAGATCCGACATCTTTGTTGGTTGAAGTTTTACTTTCCATGAAAAGAGATTTGAATGCTACATTGACGTGAATCAAGATGGCTAGAGTCGACATTTGTGCAAGAAAATTATGAGAAGAAAGCTCCTCCAAGCTGCATAGCAGTAATGAAGACCTATGTCCAAAGTCAATCTATGATAGAAGAATGACATCTGGCAGTCATCTGGCAAATAATGTGATCCTAATAATTCGTTAGGGGATAGTTTGGAGACATATATACAAAGACTCTCAAGGGAGATCAGGGGTTAAAAAAAGGGGTTTCTGAGAGGTTAATCTTAGAAATAAAAATTCATTCAGGAATTGGTTATTAAAACTGATAAGCATAACTGAAAAGTAAGTGGTCAGGAAGAATGGAGTTAAGTATGGAAAAGAAGGAAAAATTTAGGGTTCTTCTTTTGGCTGTAGTCTGTCAGCTTCAGGGGAGGAATATAATTGTATTGTTCTATAGCAGAGAAAGGAGGATATTAGTTTATTTTATACATCTTTCTTTATGGTAATGATAGGGCATTAATGATCTTGTGATCATTCTCTTTTATTCAGGAATAAAGATTAGTCTATGTAACAGATCATGTGGTCTACGTATTCACTTTTATGATTAAGACCAATCATATGCTTATCTTTCTCATGTTTCTAAATATATTCTTCCATTGGGGTATCAAAAAAATATGTTGTATGTGATCATATGGTTGGCATACTCATGTTTTGCAGAATTAGACTTTTAACTCTTCCTATTTTCCCTTTCATGAGAAAAGATGTATAGGTAGTCATATGGCTGTTTGTTCATCTTTTTCTTCATTAAGTTAGTAAATCTCATAATCACATTTATCCCATAGTGATGGGTGAGAATTAGAAAGCCTTTGTGTCTTCTGGTAAAAGACATAAGTAGTCATTTAATTCATTGTATATCATTCTTGGAGGGAGTTTTACCTCTTAATTTAGAGGAGGATTATCAATCTATGATAACTCGTCCAACTGTTAGTTTAGTTTGTCTTCTTGTTTTGGGCATTTGAGGGTCATTTGTAAGTTGTTTTCGAGAAGACAAATCTATTTACTAACAAATATGATGATCTGGACTTTGATCCTGAGCTATACTAGAGGTTTTCTTCTCCATTCTTTCCTACCAGTGCCTGTAGTGAATGGAGACTCTGTAAACTATAAATTATATTAATAAATATTTTGGCTACGACCTTTTACCAATCAAAAAAAAAATTGCATAAAAAAGAGATACATTGCAATATCTAAGCATCATCATATAAAAAGAAAGTAAAATCATGTACATAAGAATCCATTATGTGCATAAGAAAAATCATCATAAAGAAGTTGCATATCATATATATATCTCAAAAAAGTATCAGAGTACAAAAATCAAGGTGTTTGTATATAGTGAGGCCCATAGGCTTGTACTCTATAACACGTCTATAAAAAATGTCCCTATGCTAGAGAGAGTCTCCTGTCATCCTCTGCTCTCTCAATCCTCCTAGTCCCTGTCCTATCTAGAAGATAAGGCTCCTCCTATCTGGTATCCTCCTTGTCCTGATCTAGGTGGCCCCATCAATCCTAGTACTCCCCTACTACTATGTGTCCTATGGGAGTGTGATCTACTAGAAGAGGATTTGTAACTTGGTGCCCACCAATCTTGTGGTGCATCTCTCTTGTACATGTCCTTCCAATACTATGAATCTACTTGGGCATCACCTAGCATCTCTGCAACCCTGTGTGCACTGGCATCTATGATGGTACTGATGAACTATTGTGGCTCCTCCTCATCCCTCTATGCTCTAGACATAACTATATCTCAAGAGGTGAGAAAAGAATCCCTCTCTACTATCAATCTGTCCACCTATGTTGTGAGTGATGCTCGCTCTGCACTCCATGATACCCACTTTGTAGCCCATGGAGCTCTATCCATGTCTCTCTCGAGCATCAGTCGATCTATCTGGCTAGTTAGCTTTGAAATGTGCTGTCTCTGTTGCCTATCATCCTCAAACCTATCATCGGGCACCTGTATGTCATCATCATGTAGCGGATCATCTATGTCCTAATCCATTTGCATAGGCATAGCACTGGGATCACTATTAACACTATCCCCATCCTTTCTTCTCTCCTCATCCTCCTTATCCTCATCCTCCTCCTTCGTGCTCTCATCCCTAGCCATCCACAATCTCGGTACTGGAACCGCCAGATCTGTTAGAGGAACATGCCTATGCTGGGAAAATCATTGGTCATACTCAACTATCATCTCTGCATCTATGATGTCTACACCTGATCCCCACTATCTAGGCAAAAAATTCTCAAACTCTGCATATGCTACCTGAGTCCAAAGTATAACACCTCATTCCTTGACCTCACCCCTCAATCGTGCAAACAATGTTGTGTCTATCAGTACTCCCTGTCTCTCTCTGAACTGCCTGCACACTCTCTATGGTAGCTACATCTCAATCACTACGTGTCCTATGATAGTGAGCCCAATGAGGTATCTCTCATGCCTCTAGTAGGGAAATTGTATCTATCATCATCCCACCCAGGGCAATCTCTATATGGTCACCACGTGAAATATCTAAGAATGTCTATCTCATGTCTAAAGTGCAGTGCGTAACCTAGTAGCCCCTGTGCAAGTTCTCCTTGATAGAAGTACACATATGGCATGTTTGGCAGTATGCTCTTCTCTATAATGGACCAAAATATAGCTATGTGCTCATAATCCCACACCTGCAACAACATAATCCGACTACTGATTGATAGATCTCCTCTATAAGCTACCTGATGGAGCTAGTAGTAGGTCATCACCAACATACACAGATTCCATGAAAAGACTCTCCCATCCATAATCATGCTCTCTAGGACTCTCCCTCGATTGATAGGGAAGCCATGACCTCATCTATTTGGCACTAGTAATTCTCCAATCACACAATATATCACTGTGATCAGTCTATTGTGTTGTCTTGCCACAGTCTCCCACCTGATCTCATAATCTCAGATGTCTAGGTCCTCATCATCACTATCAAACAATCGATGTAGTACTGAACTACCTGTCACAATATCATACTCTAATATCTCACCATGTATAGGAATCCTGATGATGGGCCACACGTCCTCTAATGTCATAGTCACCTTGCCTGTCAGTAGGTGGAATGAACTCATCTCTGAGTTCCATCGCTCCACAAGTGCTATAGTCAATCTATGATTTTCCCTAATATCGGGCATGTATGTGATATAGTAGAGCCCTAACGAGGCTAGGATCTACCTCTCATGCTCACTCAACTTATGATGGATATCTAGGCATGCCAGTCTGCTCTCTTGTGTCTATGGCAATGCAAGCTCCTCCTGTGATTACCATGAAACTTTCGTCAACTTTTTGTACTTTTTGTTACTTTTTGACCAACCCAGGACTTGTTTGACAAAATTTGACCTAATTTTGACCTTATCCTAGATTTTTGACTTGTTTAGGAAGGTTTGGGAAGGTTTAGGACCCCCAAACTCTATTTCTCCCCATTTGTAGTTTCTTTGACTAACTACGCGGGCAGCTCACTTGGGCACGTAAGTTGTGCACTTGGTCATGCCAAGTGTGGTTTATGTGCAGTTATGCAAATGAGCTGCATAGTTGGCACATGTGGACCCCTTTGACCCCATTTTGACCCATTTTTTAGCCCTAAATTGCCTAAAAATGAGTGCAAACCCTAGAAATGACTGAGAGGCTCAAATGCACTCACCTCGGGTTCTGTGTTAGTTGGCCTTCAGTAGTTGCACACTTTTTCCCTGAACTGATTATGTACTGGCACTCAATCCATTCTCCTTGCTTAGAAGCTCAAATTCCTCCAAATGTGAGAGTGAAAATGACCTCCAAATCCCTCTCCAAGCCTTTTTATAGGCTTTTGGTTTCCTAGATGGACATGCAACCATTTCCTTTTGTGTTGGTTGTAGTGCTTTTAGCACTCTGAGCCTCATAACTTTTGCGTTTGAACTTTGATTTTTTTGTTCATTGCTGTGGATCAGTCTCATCATTGTCGACAAATTGACCTATCACTTGCTTTTTTGGTCAATTTATCGAGGGGGCACCTATGTATCCTGTTATCACTAGGGCATGTTTTAATGTGATTTTCTTCAAGATTCTTTGACACAATGCTCACAATCGCATTGTATCAAAGAAGGGTGAAATGTAGACACCCAAAAATGGTTCGAGCCTGCTAGTCTTCGTGTTTTAACATTTTTGGCATTACATTTGAAACATTGTTTTATGATCTAATTATTCCTCTATGTTTCCCATATGATCTTTATTATATGACAATATTGTGTCTTTCGTCGATAATTGAATATTGCAAAATTGTTCAATTATCTACTAATATTTCTATTCTCTATGTCAAATTGATCATTTTCCTAATCGATTCTGATAAACCCTAAATCAATCCTATTTGATCCTAAACCATATAAAATCATCCTAAATCAATTCAAATCTATTCTATTATATTCCTAATCATTTTATAATTGTTTTGGAATCATTCCAACCATTCTGGGGCATTGTCCAAGATCATCGATGCCTAATTAAATCACTTTTCAAATCGATCACACCCTTTTCTAAATCTAATCGATCTTGTCATCATTCTAGGGGCATTTTCCAAGTTCATCAATGCTTCATATCCTTTTATCCCCTATTTGATAACATTGTCCAAGTTCATTGTTGTTATCGTTATCAACCTATTATCAATTTAATAGTATTGTACAAGTTCATCAATGTTGTTGCATATCATCATTATTTTGGGAATGTTGTCCAAATTCATTAATGTTTCTCTATCCCTGTATCAATCCTATGGCGTCATCAAAGTTCATTGATGCTATTCGATCAGTTTCAAACATCATTATTTGAGTGCATTGTCAAAGTTCATCAATGCCTCAGACCTATCATAAACCTATCAATATTATCAAAATCAATCCTATTGTGCATTAATGCCTTCAATTTGATCAATAATTCACTAATTTATCCTCTTGGGATGAATGACCTAAGATTTGTCCCTACCCTTTACGAATAAATCATATTCATTCATTCTTTATCCTAAGTCTCCATAATTAATTAATTTCTAATTAATTAATTGTCTAATTCTAGTTTATGGAATTTTAGAATTTCATAAATGCTAATTTTCTCTTTTACGAAGAATGTTCAATTCTTAATTGAATTAATCCCTCATAAATCCACCTAATTTTTCATCTCCTCTAATTATGCTTCATCTCCCTATTATTATGCTTCATGATTTCTTCCACCTTTCCCTATCCATTTTCCCCTAATTATGCTTCCAATTTCCTATTAATTTGATTATTCCTTTTCCCTCCATTATGCATTGATTTGTGCATACTAATTCTGAAAATTGTCTCTCATTTCTATAAATTGAGATTCAATTCTCTCATTCAACTTTGAACCACTATCTCCTAGTATTCTTGACATCAACATGGCTTTTGAATCTTTGTGCAATCTTGTCATTGACAAAGAGAAACAATAATCTACTCTATGGAGAAGAAAGGAGAGCATTTGAGTATCATTTGAAGGGGGTTTTATGTGTTTCTTTCATATTTTTTTGAATTCATGTTTCAATGGTTCTAATGTTAGATTAGATAGGTTTGCATATTGTTTAGGGTTTTGTGGTTACCTAGATATGCATTTTTTTCCTTTTTCTGGTCTTACACAAACAAGCGTGATCCTGCGATGATCAAATATTGTGTAACTCTAGATCAAGGCATCACGCAAACCACTAGATTTAAACTAATTTGATCAACCTTTACTATTTGAAGTCCCAGACTCACGATCTGATTTGGACACATGTCGCAAAGGTGTGATTCCGTGAAGAATAAACTATCATCATCTTCTGTTTGCGGGATCGTGCACACCGTTAGATCAAATCTGATATGCTCGACACTTTACATTTATTTGGATCTACCTTGGTCCCACCACTTTCCACATGTCACATAGGGGTGTTTCCATGAAGAATATCTTCCCTGCAAGTTTTGATCCTGGGATCATGCCAACTGTTTGATCAACTTTAATTTGAACTGAATTTATCTTGCCGCTAGCCTTGAAAATGTTGACCCCACAATCTATAAATAGACACTTGGCACCTAGGTGTGATTCCTTGAAGGTTAAACATTAGGTAGTTTGCGATCAAGGCATTACGCCTACCGTTGGATCAAAAAAGACTTTCTCAACATCTAAAAAGCAAGAAATTCCACGGGGAGTTTTAAACTTAGGAAATATTAAAACATACCCCACTAAGACTTAGGAGTTTAAAAGGAAGTGTCCCCTCACATGATAACTTAAAACACATAGGATAAAAAGAAATTAAGTGGCCCAAAAAGGTAACGTAAAATTTCAAAAGGCCAAAGGACCTAGGGTTTAACCTTGATGGAAGCTAGGGTTTAAGGACATTTGCAGTTAGGGCTTGGAAAATAGAAGACCAAGGCAAGAAAAAGCACGAAGGTAACCAAAAATTTTGTAGTCCTAACAGTGGCTCCGACTGAGGAAGGTTGATTGCAAGATTAACATTAGATTCTAGATCTCTGGGAAAATAAGACCAAGGACAAAAACAAAACCCTACAGCAAAAAAAACACAGGAATATGTACAAATATACATTACTACTTAGCATAGTCAACTTATCTCTGGTCCTTTATTTCCCTGATTTGAAGGAGTCAAACCAGGCTTGATGGCCCTCTACCATAAAAAAACTTCCGATTCACCTTGCCTCTGTCAAACATATGATTCTAATCACCCAAAAACATAATCAATCTAAGAAAATCTTTGAACAACACCTGGGTAAACATGAAAAACTTGGCAAAATTCAACATTCTGCCATTCTAAACCTTACTTTCACTTTCTGAAAACATGGGTACCATGAGACAATTAAAAACATAGTCCTTATAAGGGACTTTGTCATCTAGCATCACAGACTCAAAGTTACAAGGAAAACTAAAGTAAGATCCATCAAAACACTCTCCAAAATCAAGCCCACTGCAAAATTCTTGAAATAACCTATCATGTTGGACCAAATTCACCATGTCAACACACTTCATATCCCACTCCTGAAAAAAGGAACATATCTCTGGCTAAAGAAAACTACCTGGTATATATTTCCAACTCTTACCTACCTCCACATGATACAAATCAAATTGTGGTCCAAATAATTCAGCATGAGGCTTTCCTTCAATATCTTTATCTTGACCCAAATTAGTGATGCATAAAACATTATCAACAACCCCTAATTTTCACTATAAAATAGTATTTCCATATTTATGTTAACCACATTAGAACAATCAATACCCAAATCAAATTTGAATGCATCCATTTCCAATTTAAGAAAGTGGTCACCACTTGTATCTATAACACATGATATATCCTATTGGAAACTTTCATAAACTGGTTCATACAAGTCAGACATTGACCCACCATTAGAAATTTCATATTTATTTTGATGATCTAGAGGATCCACAATTTCAGATTCATGACCAAGACCATCTTCCACATTATTAATATTATTCATGGAACCACCATAAATAGAATCACTATCCATCTGATGAGTTGGCACAAGGTTGTCTAAAACTAGAAACTCACATATTGAAACAATTTCATATTCTGGTTCATATAAACCCTTCTGCCCCTTAGGATCAACAACCTCACATGGAAAATCACATGATGCAAACATACAAATTGAACTATCAATATTATCACCATTGTTGCACGGTTGTTCAAACTAAAAAGCATACATATCTTCATCGACACACCTGATCCTTTTACTTGAATTATAATCACCAAAAGGTTTCCCTTGATTTTTCTTTGGTGTAAACTCCTTGTGTGAGCATTCCTTCTCTATCATCTCTATATTAACATCATCACTGTCTAGGATAAAATAATTCATCGTTGTCTTAAACAAATCTATATCTTCATAATCATCCCCAATACATGAAAAGTCTTCATCCTCTTCACAAGGATTCATATAGACCATCACCCTATCTTCTAAAAGATCAGGGCCATTCTAGCACTATCAAGCCTCTTTCTCAACCAATTCCTCACACATATCCTTTTGAACATCACTATGTGACAAAAACATGGGTTGAGAAACATCATCCTCACTATCAACATCAGAAAATTCTAACATAACCTCACCAGTTGGGGATTCAACATCATCCTCTGATGAAATTGTATCATCTTAAAATGGAAGCACTTCCATGTTAAGAAAGTTTAGCCCTCCTTAAGGGGTGTTTTTAACCACCATCATATTGTCCCCTCATTTCTGCATCCTCTCCTACTTCTATGTCTATTTAGGACCCTGATTGGGCCTCTCCGGGCACCATGCATCCCATCTAGAATATTTTCCAGGGGTTTTGACTCCCTGGTTCAAGGTTGACCTCAACCTTGACCTAGGTCCCCCTTTCAAATCTAGAATTCTGTCGGCTGCCGAAGGTCATCAAAAATTCATTTCCCGCTTCTAGGTTGGCTGTTTTGGGTTTTGAAGTAATGACTATTAAATTATATTTAATATGTCCTCTTCTAGGGGTATAGGCCTAATTGGAATTTAATTCTCCTATGTAGGCCTCTCTAGAAGATTGTGCCCTAGTTTCATATATAAGGAAGTTTTCTCCTCTCATTTTCTCTATCCGTCAACTAAGTGATAAGAAGGATAATCTCAAGCTCTAGGTGAAGAACAACTATCATCAAGCAAAAAGTTCAAGCTTCCATTGTTATACATGTTTTCAAGCTCTCAAAGTGTTCAAGTCTTCCTCTCAAGCATTCAAGTTCTCCATTGAAGATCAAGGATTCAAGCTTTCAAGCCTTTGAAGGGATTTGGTTCAAGCATTCAAGATTCATCATTCAAACCCTAGATCTATCCATCATGGTGGTGTGATCTTCCTTCAAGATCCTTTGTGCATCCTCAAACATTCATTAATTCTCTATTCAAGGTGGATTCCAAGCATACAATCATGGAGGTTTATGGTTTGTAATTGAGTCTAAGCTTTCATATTTACATACTTGTTTACATTCAAAATACAATTGCATGTCTATTGAATATCATAAGCTTCATTATTAGATTTAATGCTACTACTTGCTAGCATTCTTTATTTCAATTATTGATTTCAAAGTTAATTCCTAAATCAGGGTTTGACTAAGGCAAACCCCTCCCCCCAACAAACAATCATTTTTCTTGTAGGTGCAGGTTTGGAACAACAGATCGGAGTACAGATTCGGATACCCTTTTTGACAAACTTTCAGGATCCAGAAACATATTTTCAGTCTGAGACTATTTAGGTCGATTCTGCCCTAGGTCAAAATCAGAAATTCTAGGTCAATGGTGACATTGACTTGAGGGTACAAATCAAAACTGTGTTAGAATGGAAAAATATTTTTTGGTTTTGTTCGTCTTTGCGTTTCTATTCCAAATCTGGTCTCAGATTTTCCAGAAACTGAGTGCAGACCCCTGAAAACAACATTCTTCATATCTGCAACATTTCAAGGTTAGTAATTTTCTCCTATTCAATTTAAGTTCTTAATCTTTCTAAACCTATCACACACTCTCTTTTATAAAATGGGAATTAGGGTTTTTCTCTTTATCCCTATCCTTAATAGGTTGATTCATTTATGCATTGATCCTTTCTTTAGGGTTAATCAATTTGGATCTTCCCTTTAAGAAATTTGGGATTAAGAGG
>MU225916.1:3303948-3324345 GCA_018584345.1 Thuja plicata
AATACTAGTCTTCCTACTTTCAAAACTTTCATTAAGGATTTGTGTAGTGGACTTATTACTCTTTTAGATTATGTGAAGAATTGGGTAGATGATACCCCATTTACTAATCTTCCTAATCCTAATCCTAATCCTATAAATCCTAATCCAATTCCAAATATTCCTATTTCTATTTCTCCATCTTCTATCCCTAGTTCCTCTCACACTTATGATGAGGCTCAAGCTAAGGTTCATGATGCCGATGTTCAAGAATTTTTCCATTTACCTTCCCCTTCTTATCTGATCCATGATGATATTAAAGGGAAAAACGAGGTAACCTCTTCTCAACCTATCATTCCACCATACACAACATTTTCTCGTGAACACCATAATCAATCTCCTCCAGTAGAAGCTTTGCAAGACATGTATAGTACCAGATATACTGTGGTGGATAAACAAGGATATAAGGGTTTAGGGCCTTGTATAAATGAACAAGGAATCAAAAGCCTGATTCATTCATCTCCTAAACAAGATATTCATGGTATAGGTTTCCCACCTTCTCAATTCAAGGTGGCTGATCTTAACTATCATCCTCCTCTTCATGTTCTTCTTCCAACACCTTCTTTAGATCACCTTGATACTCCTCAAGATGTGGCTAAGAAAGTGTATGTCCAGTTAATGAATTCTAAGAAATAAATCTTCAAACCTATGCCAAAAAATGCTCTCTCTAAATATAGATGTCCTTTTCATTACAATAATACACATTTACTTGCTGATTTTGTGCATTTCAAGCTATATGTTAGAGAAAGAGATGCTTTAGGAATTATATCTCATTACCGTGTAGTATTACAATTTCTTCATAATTTTTATATAGGGCATTCCCCTTGCTCTTCTATAAATTAGATCATTTTTTCCCTCTTGTCTCTTCACTAAGGGGAAAGAGGTATTTCATTCCAGTCTTCTAGGATCCATTTTTCTCTTAGCGTGTATTTTTTTTAGTTTAATTGGTTATTCTTTCTATATTCTATCCCTATAATTTTCTCTTATGATACATACTTCCTTCACTCATAATCATTTATGATATCTTTTCTAGGACATTTTGTTTTGTAAAGATATCTCTTTGCTACAACATCTCTTGATATAATTTGATATATCCCTTGCTTTCACCCCTGTGGGGCAAGGTATTTATCTTCTTCCTCTATCTAAGGATATAATTTCATTAGCTTAGTGGCATTGGTTTATCATACAACATTATTTCCTTATAAAGATTTATGTTTTGGCTATGTATACCCTCTTATATGAGAGGTGATTGTCCTAGGTCATCACCTCTTCTTTATTTTGAAAATTATGTTCTTTATAAACTCTTGCCTTTTCTTTGGGTTAGAGTTTGATTCCTTCATTCCGAGATTCCTCTTCCTCTTCATCACAGGGGGCTTGATGATTGGATATTTGGTCCCTCTTTTCTTTAGAATATGATATTTTATCCTAAGAACTCCTCTATGGTGGGGTCTTGATGATAATATATATTCCTCTTTGAGGATCCTTTTTCCATATGTGACATATCCATTTCACGATTATCTATGTTCTTAGAGGTAAGGGTCAATACTCTTTGCTAAGGATATAGTGTATATTGTTGTTAAACTAGATATCTCCTTACCTTGTGAAGTAGGTATCCTCTTTTCTCTTCCTTATCCTACCTAGTGGGTAGTCATGATAAGGAGGGGGCATATGTAGGGTCTCCCTTATACTATATTTTACATTAGTTTACATTTTACAACATGATACATCCTCAGAAGGTAATACACACAAGTTGCTAAATCCTAAAGAGACGCATTTTTATTTTTATTTTTGCTAAATCCTCAGAAGGTAACACACATAAGTTTCTAAATCCTGAAGAGATTCACATTTTCAATTTTACAATATGATAAATCCTTGGAAGGTAATGCACATAAGTTGCTAAATCCTGAAAAGACACACATTTTATATTTCATAGTGATACAAGAATGTGAATCTATGGATATTTCAAAACCCGTCAGAAGACGCATTACAATTACAAAGCATAGTTTATGGGTGAACCTATTGGGCTCTCCCTTCTTGGTGATTCATGGTAAGGTGGGCATCTTACTAGGAAAGGTAATCACTATCTCTTTTGCTTTCACGCTAATAGGATTAGATCATGAAGCTATGTTATCTATAGTGTTGCTCTTGTCTTGCTTATGTAGTCATGTATGTTTTCTATGATTAATTTCTCTTTACTTTCATATATTTATGAATGTATGTTGAGTTAGAATCCTTTTTTTTTGGGCTCATGAGCTTGACTAAGTGATTATCTACCTCATTGCGATCCACCAGAGTCTTTCTTCTAACTTTACCATGAGTATGTTTGATTTCCATACTCCCTCTAAAGTGGGGGCTTAATGTATCATCTTAAAATGGAAGCACTTCCATGTTAAGAACTTTAGCCCTCCTTAGGGGGTTTTTTTGATGACCATCATATTTTCCCCTCATTTATGCATCCTCTCCTACTTTTGTGGCTATTTAGGACCCTGATTGGGCCTCTCTAGGCACCATCCATCCCATCTGGCATATTTTCCATGTCTTCTGACTCCCTGGGTCAAGGTTGACCTCAACCTTGACCTAGGTCAAGGTTTAAATTTAGCTTGACCTAGGTCAAGGATGACCTCAACCTTGACTTGGGTCCCCCTTTTAAATCTGGAAGTCTGTCGGCTACTGGAGGTCATCAAAAATTCATTTCCCGCTTCCAGGTTGGGTGTTTTGGGTTCTAAAGTGACAATTTTTAAATTATATTTAATATAGGTCCTCTTCTAGGGGCCTAATTTGAATTTAATTCTCCTATGTAGGCCTCTATAGAATATTTTTCCCTAGTTTCATATATAAGGAAGTTTTCTCCTCTTATTTTCTCTAACCATCAACTAAGTGATAAGAAGGATAATCTCAAGCTCTAGGTGAAGAAAAACTATCATCAAGAAAAAATTTCAAGCTTCCATTGTTATACATGTTTTCAAGCTCTCAAAGTGTTTAAGTCTTCCTCTCAAGCATTCAAGTTCTCCATCGAAGATCAAGGATTCAAGCTTTCAAGCCTTTGAAGGGATTTGGTTCAAGCATTCAAGATTCATCATCCAAACCCTAGATCTATCCATCATGGTGGTATGATATTCCTTCAAGATCCTTTGTGCATCCTCAAACATTCATTTATTGTCTCTTCAAGGAGGATTCCAAGCATACAATCATGGAGGTTTATGGTTTGTAATTGAGTCCAAGCTTTCATAGTTACATACTTGTTTACATTCAAATAAAAATTGCATATCTATTGAATATCATAAGCTTCATTATTAGATTTACTTCTACTACTTCCTAGCATTCTTTATTTCAATTATTGATTTCAAGGTTAATTCCTAAATTAGGGTTTGACTAAGGCAAACCCCTCCCCCCAACAAACAATCCATTTTCTTGCAGGTGCAGGTTTGGAACAACAAATCAGAGTACATATTCAGATACCCTTTTCGGCAAAATTTTGGGACCTGGAAATAAATTTTCAGTCTGAGATTTTTTAGGCCAATTCTTACCTAGGTCAAAATTGGAAATTCTAGGTCAATGGTGACACTAACTTGAGGATACAAATCAGAACTATGTCCGAACAAAAAAATATTTTTGGGTTTTGTTCACCTCTGTGTTTCTATTCCAGATTCGGTCTTAGATTTTCCAAAAACTGAGTGCAGACCCCCGAAAATAACATTCTTCAGATCTACAACATTTCAAGGTTAGTACTTTTCTCCTATTCAATTCAATTTAAGTTCTTAATATTTCTAAACCTATCACACTCTCTCTTCTATAAAATGGGAATTAGGGTTTTTCTCTTTATCCCTATCCTTAATAGGTTGATTCATATATGCATTGATCCTTTCTTTAGGGTTAATCAATTTGGATCTTCATTTAAGAAATTTGGGATTAAGAGGAAAATCTTACCTTCTTCACACATATTCATAACACATATATTTCTAATGTAACATTTTTGAACATTTATTTCTTGATGTTACAAAAATACCTGCCCCCTCTTTACTTTCCACATTTGACTGCAAACAACTTATTTCTGCAGCCTCACAACTAGAATAACTAGTTTTCATTTTATTAGGTGTGTAACCCCTATATATATATATAAATAAAATTATACAATTCTTCACTAACCATGTAAACACCAATGTGAGGGGAAACCACTATTTGTAGAAAACACTCTTCATTCATATTTTGTTTTGCATCATAATTTAAATCATGGTTAGTGAGATCAACAGGGATAAAAACATCTTGACACTGGTTTTCATTTCTTGATCCACACATGTCTATTGCATTTGTTACATTATGAAAACAAACCCCAGCAAATAGAAAACCCCTTGGGACTCCATACTTTAAATTATTTTCAATATCTACTGTTGTCAAAAAAGCCTGATGCAAATTTTTAGGCTCTTTATCTCTCAACAAGTAGCTCATATTTTTACCAAATGCACCTTAATAAATAACCAAACAAAAAAAATCATTTGATATGAACTTCATTGGGATCTGACCCAATACTCTTGCAAATATGAGATTGAAAGGAGGAACCAACTCATCATTCTTTATTTGTATTTCCATAAAATTATTTATCATTGTAGATGGATTAACTCTTTCACCAAACTTCTCCAAAAAGGATGAACCTAACTCTTCCCATGAAGACATAGACCACTCTAGCAAAAAAGAGAACCACTGCCTTGCATTGCCTATTAAAGACTGGATAAAAAACCTCATAATGTTGTCCTCATATTCAATATCAAAATCCTCAATTAAGTCCTTAAAATTTCTATAATAATTTTCAGCATTTTCCTCTCTCCCACCACTAAATTCTAGCAATTGTTCTCTGATCTCAGGTGGAAAAATATTTGGGTAATCATGAATGACTTCAAAATTTAGAGTTGAATAATACTTAATGGTGAAACTCTGTCTACTACATTGTTGTGACATCTTAGTAGGCATTATTGCATTTGAATGTATGCAAGGCTTGAAATATTCACTATACATTTATACTTGCACTCGAATTTAAAAGTCAATCAATCATAAGATGGTTACAAACTTCCTCTTTCTTCCCTCACAATTAGTGCTAACCACTTAATAGGGAAAATTTTAACAACTGATTTTCATGGAACAATAATTTTCTAATGAAAAAAAAATACCTTGATGTGATGAAGTTGCTGCAAAAATATTGATTTGATGTCACCTTCACATCTTCATTGAAATCTTTGGTAGAGTCACCACCTCTTTACAGAGGAAAAATTTGCATCAGCTAAGATCTCTTCAACCCACTCTGACCTTCTTCAAAACCAAAAAACTCATAACACCCCCCGAATAATAGGGTCTCACATATATTTCTCCTATGCCTATGCTCTCAGTCATAAGATTCCAAACATCTGCTTCATCGTCACTGCAAGTCCACCTTTGTTTTTAGTCTTTCTCCAAACATGGACACTGGTACAATCAGAGAACCTGTAGTTGCCACTCACCACTTTTGAGATACTATATGTATATCATTTAGTAAATTGGACCTTTTAGACAATATTGCAATTATAGACAAAAACAAACCCTAACTCACTTTATAAGTAAGAGGAATACTTCTTTGTAGCACATGAATCTATACCAATCATATCACTCTAGGATTGATTTTGACTAAACAAAGAGAAAAACTCTCTTATCCCTAGCCAAGTGTCTATGTTGTTGTTGATTATTGGATGGGCTAACTCCATCTAAAAATTGGATTTGATTTATTTATACCAGAGTCTCCCTGATAAGGTCTACAAGACCTTTCTACTCTATGTCCCTAGTAGAGTCGCCAATTTTGTTAGTTCTTTTTCTTGCAATCTCCTTTCCTAGATGAGGTTCTGAGACCAAGTTGTGGGATTAAAAACCTAGGACACAAAATCAACACCCTCAGTAGAAAGGAGACAAGAGAAAGCCAACATTGACAAGGTTCAAAGACCTTCTACACTTTGAGCTCCACATCACTCAGGTGGGTATACCTAATATGCACACACATAAACCCTTGTAACAAACAATAACTTGCAGATATAGATGGAAAAATGGTCAGTGCCCCCCTCGAGATTCATGACATGGTTTAACCACCCCATGTGGGTTCTATAAGTATAGTAGTTGTATCAAGCATTAACAGGTCAATCTTTTTGTGTAACAACAACCAAACTTGTAACAAGTGGTATCAGAGCTTGGTCACATGTTTGAATCCCCTCAGGTAATGCTAAGGGGGAGATTATTGGAAAAATGGTGAGTGGTCCCCTCTAGATTTGTGACATGGTTTAACTGCCCCCCATGGATTCTATAAGTCTAGTGGTTGTATCAAGAATTGACAAGTTAATATTTTGGTGCAACGAAAACCACACTTGTAACAATAGAACTATGGAATATCTTTCAAACCTATAGGTAACATGTACCTCAATGTTTTTACCAAATATTATGCAGTATCCCACTTGCATAAAGTATGTTTGAAAACCAGACCTACTCTAACTCCTTCCTACAAACATGAAGGGAAAATATTTTAATTAATGGATCCCTGAAATACACCAGATCCCACATAGACCAGTGCCTTATCCAATGGGTAGCATAGTCAAATATAATAGTACAAAAGGAAGATTATGAAAAAAGAAAATAGCACAGCCTGATATGTCTATTTCCTTACATCAAACATACCCTATCAATCAAGTTCTATGGATTCAATAGTGTGTTCAAATATACAACTACCTATTCAAAGTATTTAACCCTCCCCTTGGAAGAGACCCTAGAATAGACAATACATTAATCAACATCCACTGAAAGACAAGTTTGACATATCCTTAATACCACCAACTCATACACATCTGAAAAAATCCCCAAATCATAGTCATCCTCTAAATGACTCTATTGCAGATCTACAATAGACAAGACCAAAACACCCTTGATGCCTTAGTCTCTATGATTCAGAAAACATAATGGAGACAACTTGATAACAGCACAACACTCAATTTTCATTCATAAAGCTAACTGTTACAATGGATATCCTTCTCTGAAACTAGAAAGAGATCAAGAACACCCTATATATAGAGAAAAGGAAGAATACATACAAAGGAACCACACTTGGAACCCACCTTCAGAAAAAGGAAATGGAACCCTCTTTGGAACCTCCTGCTATAGAAAAATTGGAACCCTTACAACAGAGAAAATAAAGGAATATATAGAATAGGGGAACCCTAGAAAAGACATCCATTTGATATCTATCCCTCCATGAAATCTGATTTGCACAAAATTTTTTCTCCAACTGACTGACTGGTCTTTCTTTAAAAGATCCAAAAAAAATCTGATCTGCATCACCACCTATCTGAAAACATTAACTCTACCAATAAATACTATCTACTAACAATCTAGTCAAAATATCTACCTTTGTGAACAAAATGAACCACCATACAACTAGAAACCCTTTGCGAAGGTTTGAAAATTCAAATATCTATTTCAACGGTCACACTTGGCACAAAAATCCTATCAACGACCTAGATTTGATCTCACAAAACAAGTTTAAAACACGTTTATCGATCTTCCCTTTACTGGAACCTCCACGTAGCAATTCAGTCCCACTTGACTTTCTAGACACGCATCAACTAGGCGTGAACCCATGATGAATATCCTTCATGCATCTTTGCATAGCGGTATCACTCCAACATTTAGATTTTCTTTAATTTGACTGTCCTTAACCTCTATTTTCATCCTGCCAGACCCACGATCTCAAAGGCCATATGTCAAACGGGCATGATCCTACGATCAATAAACATTGTGTAACTCTGGATCAAGGCATCACGCCAACCACTAGATTTAAACTGATTTGATCAATCTTTACTTTTTTAAGTCTCAGACCCACAATATAATCTAGACACATGTCACAAAGGTGCAATTCTGTGAAGATTAAACTATCCTCATCTTCTATTTGTGGGAGCACGTGCACCGTTAGATCACATCTGATATGCTCAACACTTTACCTTTCTTTGGCTCTACCTTGGTCCCACCACTTTCCACATGTTGCATATGCACATTTCCATGAATAATATCTTCCCTGCAACTTTTGATCCTGGAATCACACCAACCGTTTGATCAACTTTAATCTGAACTAACTTTATCTTTCCGCTAGCCTTAAAAACAATGACTCCACAATTTGAAAACAAACACTTGGTGCCTAGGCATGATTTCTTGAAGGGTAAACATCGGTTACTTTGTGATCAAATCATTAAGCCTGCCATTGGATCAAAAAAACTTCCCCGACATATAAAAAGAGATAAATACCATGGGGAGTTTTAAAACAAGGAAATATTAAAACATACCCTGCTAGGACTTAGGAGTTTAAAAGGAAGTGGCCCCTCACACGATAAATTAAAACACATGGGATAAAAATAACTTAAGTGGCCCAAAAAGGTAACATGAAATTATAAAAGGCCAAAGGACAAAGGGTTTAACCGTGATAGAAGCTAGGGTTTAAGGACATTTGTAGTTAGGGCCTGGAAAATAGCAAAGCAAGGCAAGAAAAAGCACCAAGGTAACCAAAATTTTTGCAGTCCTAACAAGACTCATTAATCCATGTTTCACAAATAGTGGTTCAAAAGAACCCATCTCTCATGAGAATGAATGTAACACTTAGCACTCATTGCATCTAGGTGATGCCCATATAATTTTATCTAATTTATTTTAGTGATTATCATAAAAATTAAATCTACAATGTTTAATAAATTTGTAATGTTCAACTCTTGTTTTTCTTATGTTAGTATATTTTTAACTCTCATTTTCCTCATAAGCCTCTCCATAAATATTATAGTCTACATAAATGTTCAAAATATTTTTATTTCATTTAATTTAACTTTTGTTTGATGAGATGTATAGCCTACTAGGGTTAGGTGTGTTATTCACATTGCATATTTTTAGTATGAATTCTTCACAGATGGCTAGTTATCTAAAATGTCCAAGATTCATGGAATGGTCAAATGGTATACCCATGTGAGGGTGACAACATATCAAATAAATTCATTTTTGTCATAAGACTTAAAAATATTGTTTCTATTGAGACATGGAATAGGGTGCTACATAATGGACAAGTAAAAGAGCATTTTTTTATTAATTGGGTGTGGGATGTAATTAGTTCTCAGTGAGGGAGTGCTTGGGAGTTACATACATGAACTTACAAAGTGGAAGTCAAATATTCTTATAAGGGGAGTTACATTTTATTTTTTAAATCATTCTCTTGAATAGTGTTAACACTTGTCAAAAATTTTCATGGTTCTGTGCCTTTGTTCCCATCTCTGAAATTGTTTATGGTCTTTGCCCTCAAACCCTAAGCTTCTTGAGACATTTCTATGCAAAAACCCTAAACCCTCATGGCCTTGTTATAATTTGAAGTTACTTTTTTTGAGTAACTTAAATCACTTATGTGTCATGTGTCATGTCTCAGCCAGACCTTTATTTCCCTAAGTCATGTTTCCTAGCGGGGTTCACTTTAATATTTTCTATTTTCCTAAGTCCCTGACATGCCTTTACCCTTTTTCATCTCCCGAGAAAGTTGTTTTCAATCGAACGATCAATGTTATGCCTCAAGCTGAAGATGCAGTTGTTTTATTGATCAAGGCAATGAACTCATTTGACAAGTGTCCTGTTGGGCCGAATATTCTCAAGTGATATGGTGACTTGGCGGGCGTTTTTTTTTAATCTTAGAATGATATGGAATATGCTCTTTTGATTGTGAGATTAAGTCATGACCGTAGATCTTTGTTTTGATCGAAGGGTTATCTCTAAGTTTCTAGATAAAGTAAAGGTCAACATTTTTATTCAGAGATCTAGCGAGGACCGTTGATGCAGATCTGATCGTGTGGTGTGCGCTGAATCTCTGAATCAACTCAAGGGTTGAATATATATTCAATGACTTGGTGATTTAGTTTATCTCTAGATCTTGTAATGGAACCTGAGTTTGACCAAGTCAAGTTAAGTTTATTTGGTGATTCAGAGATAACCTTGTCTTTGAATCTCAAAATAGAAGTGTGGTTAAGTCAAGGATCATGAGATTAAGTCTCATCTGTTGATCCAAAGTTGATCATGTGGCTATCTCATGATCTCAATATCAAATCAGAGTTAAACCAAGTTCTATTCAGCGATGCCTTTTGTCACTAAATCTCCAGACTAAACCCAAGTTAAGAGTAAATTTTGGAGATGATGATGTTTTTTCGGTTGCTATATCTCCAAATCATAGCTTGGTTAAAGTTAGGATCTCCAAATCATAGCTTGGTTAAAGTTAGGTTTGCTAAGATAGAATCTGAACCATCGATCAGGATGCAAATTTAGGGTTGGTGTTGGATCCCCAGATAGTTCAAAGAAGTCAAAGGTGGATTCAAAAATTCAAAGGTAACGAGCCAAGATGTAGACATGTGTCCAAGTGATAGATGAGATCAATTGTTCTCGCTGAGTCGTGAGATAAACCATGAGTCAAGACATGTATTCAACGATTGCGACATGTCCTTTATCTTCAAATATCTGAATCAAACAAGGTTAAGATTAACTTTCAGTGATTCAGAGATTGCATTAGTGGCTGAATCTCATGATCATCTTGGGTTAAGTTGTGTGATCAGAGAGCTTGCAAGATTGTGCCATGTTTTTCAAAGGCAATAGGATATAAGGCTTTTCGCTAGGTCTCAGAATGTAACTTGAGTTAAGTAAAATATTCAGCGACTTGGAGTTTTCCTTATCTATGAATCTCTAGATCTAATTGTTGTTAAGCCAAGTCAGGTCAAGTAACATTGTGATATTTAGAGATAAAAATAAATGAAGTGCTCGGAGTTAAAATAAAGTTAAGAGACTAAGTACAGATTAAAGTTAGATCCGATGGTGGGTGTTAACCCTTGATGAAAAAGTTGCTTAAGATCTATGCTTGAGGCATTATGCACGTTCGATGCGTGGCATTACTAACATCATGGTCTCAGAGGTTTCTAAGGTGGATAAAAGATAGTTAAGTTTGAAAAGATCTTGTGGACAATGTTTTGCCTTAAGGAAGAAGTGTTCTATAGATAATGTATGAGGAAATGCGAAGAGATGCCACCTATTTCACTAAGTTACTTTACTCTGCATTTTATTTTATTTTGATAATCTGACGATGAGCACTGAGGCTCATTGATAAAATTGATCAAAATCTAATTGTCAATCCATCACGCCATTCTGCTACGTGGTTATCTTAGATCTTAGTCAATGTTGAAGGAAAGATAAAGGACGATCTAGTATTCTTTGATCCAAAAACTATCACTTTTCATTAAGGAGAAAGATGTAGATATATAGTGATAGAGGCAAAGCGACGGATTGACATGTGTCCTTCCCAATAAAGTGGGACCTACAGTTTCATGGCTAAGGGTAAAGTAAATTTCAAGAAAGTTTGAGTTTGATCTAACGGCTGGCATTTTGACTTAATGGAAAGATGCTTAGATGATAGTCTTTAAGACATTATGCCTATTGGTCATGTGGAAGGTGGCGGGCCAATTCTGAGTTTTAAGTGGAGATAAAGATTGGACAATTTTCTTTTCATCATGCGGTCGATGCTTTTCCTGAAGGTAAAGATGCAAGGAAGATAATGCTTGAGCCATCGCACCTATTTTCCACTTGTCCCGGTCAGATCTGGGTCAGTGCAGTTAAAGATAAAGTAGGTTGAGTTAGATCGTGTGGTGAGCGTTATGACTAGAATGAAAGATGATCACAAGATAATGGTAGATCCATTGTGACAGGACAACACCTAGAAAGATCTGGTCATCAGTACTCAGATAACTTAAAGAATATCTATGAATCTATTTTAAAAGTTGAGAAAGATTTGATCTTGGCCGTCAAAGTCTCTTTCCGCACAACCTGTAGCCATTATAACCAAAATTCAAATATTTAAATCTTATTTGTAGCAGGTTTCATGTCAGTCAGCTGATATTTTGATACAAAGCCATTAATGCACCAATCTGATCTTTTGGGTCAATTTGGCACAACTGTTGAGAGGTGAAGGGATGGTTTCCTGATAATGTGGAATGTTTTAAAGACTAAAATTGGTAGATAGGGTTTCTTATTAGATGGATAAATGCTTTTAGCGGTGCCTGGTCTCTTTGCATTTATGATCAGCTACTCTCCGCATCATAACTTGGAAGTTCTTAGACTTCAGGGTACTATGTCCATATCCCAAGAAGTGTGGTTGTGATCTAGATTAGACATCACTCAGATTGGAGAGAAGGATAGGGTTTCAACTTGATCACAGAATTGAATGTCTTTAATATTTGACATGATTGATTGTAAACCCTAACCCTAAATGGTTTGAATCTTGTTGCAATTCTTGTTATTATAAAGGGATTTCAAAGACCATTTAGTAGGGGCTGGAAGAATTGGGAGAATATTGTAAGCATTAGGCTTGTATTTTTTCCCAATCTAGGATATAGCAGATGCGTTTCAGACTGTATTAAGAAAGAGTTGAAATTTGTATGATCTTTTACATATTATTTTATTATGTATTTCCTTTTCATATTGATGCAGAAACTAGATTTCATCATACTTAATATAAGTATTCTCAGATTTTAAGTCTCTCCTTTGTGCTACCTTTTGAGTTGTGAGTTTTCTAGCTTACTATATAAGTTCTGATTATGCATATGTTCTATTCCATAAGTCTTTGATCTTAGATCAAATTAAAATGCTTTGGATATAACATTGATTCTACTAGATTATCTACTTAAGGATATTATAAGCAGTGTGTGGTCTAAGATGCTTATGTTTATGGCTTTGAGTCTATATACCAATAGGTTTTTCAGCTTTTAGTATTATACTAAGGAGTTTACCCGATGGATAAGGCATTGATCCAGTACTAGTATATTCTTTTGAGATATATGTCTGATAGGTTTGGCTATATTATGTCCCTAAACTTAAATCAAACTCATTACCACATTATTTACATTTTTATAGTTGTTGGTTATTGTCCTGCCATGGTAATGAGGAGTCAATGAATGTCTGGTTAGCATTTAGTACTTTCTTATCATTATCTGTTGTATAAATCCAGAGTATAAGGTATTGTAAAGAGTTGAGTTTTATCTGGATTAGGTGTACCCACCTTGGTTTTGTAGAGCCAGAAGTGCAGAGGGCAGTCTTGTCCCTATAGTTGGTCCAGTTACCTTGTAGAGCTCTCATACTTGGAGTTAAATCCTTCTAAAATTAGTCTCAAGGTATATTGGTAGCTTCTCAAAGTGTAATAGTTTCAAACACCAACAATTAGGTCATGAAAATTCTTACCATTGTATTGTGGGTCCTTACTTCAGACCATGTTGTTGATTTTTGGACCTCCATGAATCTATATATTGAGGGTTGAGATGGAGGCATTATGCATTATTTTCTACAAGGTTGTGCTTTTGGTTTTCTCTCATGCTTTAAGAGTATTTGACTCCACAAAATGCACACAATTTGATATTATATTGGTGCATTGTTATTGTTTTGATTAAATGAAAAAGCAGGTTTTGAAGGGACCCTAAAACCCTGTACAAAGATTAAACTTAAGATAGAGAATTAAGAGTTCCCAAAACACAACAGATCAACCAAAACAAAAGGCCTGAAACCTCGAGAAACACACAAAAGAACACTGCCAAAGAATAGATCAGGCATCTAGAGAAAAATGCCCAAGATGTTGCACAACATAAACCATTAGAAATCAGCAACAAAAGGAAAGAGAACTATCCTTTTCTCCCCTTCTTATGGGATCGAAGGGTCATGTAAAAAGAAGGAGAGGTATTCTTAGAATGTTTTCCTTTAACTATTATCCAACATTCTTCAAATCTAACAGCCTCATCCTTCCAACAAAACAAATCCAAAGATGAAGATCCAACACCTAGGAATGGTGTTGAATCTTCTACAAAGACAAACTGCATAGGGCCAATTTTAGACCCAGCCAAAGAATGATCAAGTAATGGATCTACGAAACTAGAAGTAGCAGTTGCCAAAGCACCAATAGGGTGAACATAACTAGCATCCTCAGAACCACCAACAGAAGGACACACAAGACCATAACCAACAACATCAATAGACCTGACAGGACAAACAAGAGAAGAACAAGAAATGAGTCATCTTCCACCATAGTAGACACATGATTGCCTATACCACGAACAAGATTCTTCATCTTGATTTGGGAGTAGCATTTCAAGACTGTGTAATTTTGGGTGGAGGAACCCTTCCACCAAGAAGGAGAATATTTATTCTTCTTGGAATCAAAGCCACATTGGGAAAAAATGTGACCAGTCTTAAAAAAAATTTGACACCTAAAAGGAATACCCTCATAGTCAAGCTATTGGATCTAGGATCCCAAGGATGATTCAATTTTGATTTCAGCTAGGAGACCCTTTGAGGTGTCAAGTTCTACCAAGATGCGAGAAAAACTGGAATGATATATATTGAAAGATTCATGATCCAACAACAAAAAGTCCCCCAAAGCCTCACCCACTTCCTCAAGGATGGAATCTTGCCAAAGATGAAGGGGGAGATTAGGGAGCCTAACCCATATAGGGATCTTACTGAATACTTTAGAGGAAGGATTGAAATTGGGGTTCCAAGGCTTTACCATAAGCATAAATTTGTCATCCTCCCAACAAAAGAAGTAATCACACAGGATCTTAGATCAATCCTCAACATTATCAAACTTTACAATGAAAAAATCTTTTTTCCATTGGAAAGATATGAACAGTACCTGATAATTTTGGTTTCCATTTTTGAGAAACCCTGTCGTGCAGTTGGGGGAGGTTAGGCCAGAACCCCTGAAAATAGAAAATTAGTTCATGAGACTTAAAGATATCAACATTGTTCATTAAATCCCCTTCAACCTTAGAAGAAACCTTGATAGAGAGAGAGAACCGCACACTATTCATAACATTGTTATTGTTAGGATTATATTAAAATCACTATTTTTAAGGCTAGTTTTTTTCAAAAAGAGTTTTATGAGGGTATATTCATGTCATACTTATCCTTGTGGTTTCTTCCATTATCTCTCTCTCATTATTTTATTCTATGTTCATACATATTTGAAATATTGGTACATTTTTATAAACTTTTAATATTTTATTGTTCTTATATTTTCCTTAAAGGGATGATGTGAAAATGCCTACATGCTTGATAGTTTTTATTTTTATCACTTGGTTGTATGTGTGTGAGATTGATTCTACAAAAATAAGCACATGTTAGATGTTTAGGTTGGTTAGTTGAGTGGGTTACTGTCATTACATCTGTTTGACGAGTGCTTATCTAAAGCCTGGCATGGGCATGATGGAGGATGCATAAGAAAGGTTTGATGCTTTATAAGTATTCATTATAACTTTTTAAGTGTTTTGTATTGTTTAACGACTAAAAAATATGATGGTGTGTAGATGATTTTGGAGGCTAGGTTTTGGGTATGGGCAGGATCATGGTATGCCAAAAACTGATGATGTGAAAAAATGATCTTTTCACTCGTCCAAAAGTGCACTAAAAAGTGTGTTGACTTTTTACTAGGCCTGGGTGTTAGTACACCTGGCCAAACCAAAATCCAAAGCACAAGCCTAATTAGATATCCAACTTTTGCCAGTAAAACTTATTTAGGCTTGCAGGCTACGTTTCTAAGTTTTCATTATGAAAACATGAAACACAGCCCAGGGGTTTCTCATATATAAAAAAATTGCATATCTAATTTTCCTATTTATCATTTCTCTCCAAATTCAATTGGTACGTAAAAATTTTAAGTTGTTTTTGTTATTTTTTAATTGAAATTTGTAGTTTTTAAATAAAAATTGGGGTTTAATTGATATTGTTTATCATTTTTTAAAGTTGATTATAATTTTATATTTAGTTTTTATTTTAATTAGACATGGACTCAAACCAATTAGAAAATCCTCAAAATGATCTCGCAAAAAATCTGAAACTACCTCAAAACAACCCACAACCACCTAAAAACAATCCCCCACCTTTAGAAGACCAACCAATCTCAAACCCTCAACCTTTAGAGGATCTTATAGGAGACAATCTAAATCATCTTAGAGGATTTCAGACTACATATGCCAATATCCCCACATTGCGCCCCATATTTTCCACGTTGAACTCCATTGTTGAAAACATGGAGAAATTTATAGAGCAACATAATGCTGCACTTCTTTGGCGCAATTCCATGCACACTAAGTTTGACGATGGGCTTGATTATGATCAAGTTATAAACCTAACTATAAAAAAACATGACATATGTAACCTTTTCATGGATCCCAAAACCCGATTAAAATTGGACCCTAAAAATCCCAAGTTGTCAATTAAATGGTGCACAAATGATGCAATACGTGACCACTTTTGGGACTGCTGATGGATGGTTTTTGATAGACCACCCCACAACAATTTGGATGTCCCATTATATTTTTTTAAGAAATTTGTATGTTGAATTTGTGCTCAGTCAAAAGGTAAATTATTGGAGCTTGAGACCGAACCAGGGTGCAGGCTTAGGGGCTCCTCAGGATAGGCCATGGGCCCACCGGGTGAAATTCTGCACATATGTCCCCCCAAGATTTCACCACCTCCTATAGTGCATCATCCTAATATTATTGTTGAGGCTGACTCATAGACTATGAGATCCATTCACACCTTGAGTGATCTACTGGTTAGGTAGAGTGCGATATTTTTGCCTCCTCGTGCTGATGATTTTGGCCCTTCCACATCCTCCACAAGCTCACATTTTTGTGTGCCCCACACTTGCATTATGTGCAATAAAATGTGTTGTGGTCCCCTAAATGATAGTGATGCATATAACTACATCTTTGAGGTGGACGATACTACACAACACGCTACAGGTACTGAAGCACCTCATGGAGATGTGCATCATAGGAGAGACAAGGAGGGGCATGCCTGTTAGTAATAACTGAGAGGTGGGGGGGGTGAATCAGTGGCTTCAAAAACTTTTCCTTATTCTAAGCACCAATCAAATAAACCTCAGATTATTATGTCCCTTACAAGATGCATGCCATGAAATACTTATAATAATTAACTGTCTGTCGATTTTCCTTTTCTGACCTTATTCTCCTTGACTACCAATAAGAAGTAAAACTTATTTACCGACACTCAGTAAATATGCAGAGTATACCGATAAATCCATAAATGCATATGTGAAATGTAAAATAGTAAAGTAATAAACCATACACACATAACACATGGATTTTAACATGGAAACCCTGTTAAGGGAAAAAACCATTGGGACCGGTACCCCAAAATTTCACTCTTCTAAAGTGAGCCCTTATAGGAGCCAACCTTGTTAAAGGTTACAAACACACTGTTAGGTGTGACCTTGTTAGAGTATTTTATACATAGAGGTTGTCACTTAGTATCAAGCATCTTACTTTGCTACCATTCTTGAATCAGCCTCCTTCTTAGACTGTCAATAGGCTTTAGACAAATCTAATACTACTTTCATGAATCAACCTTTTTGCCACTCCTTAGGATGTACCTCAATATATAGAAGACTATTAATTCCTACTCTGTTAAGAGACTTGATGCTTCAATGGTTAAACTGAAACACAATGACCTGTTTCTAATGCAACATGAATTGCAGATTTTCAGATCTATTTAAGAACATTACCTCTCTGATCAATGTATCAATTCAATTCTTTGTGCTCCACACTTTCTCCTCTGTGATGCTGTACTTCACTGTTCATCGGTGTCTATAGAATTATTTAGCTCTTCTTCAACTTGATTGATCAGGACTGTATGAATTTATCCTTCATCAGTTTCTCTTTAGCATCCTCTTTCTATTCACTCCCCCTTTTTATGATCCGTAAATGAATTCAGCTTGTCTCTTATATAGACATGATATTCACCATTTCTTGATTCTTTATTCTTGGCATGAAAAACAATCCATCCAATCTGATTTAAAGCATAAATCCTGATTTATCTCATAGTTATCTTTTTTCCAACTGTACAAATCTTCTTTAAATCAATCACTTAACTTTGGTCGAGTAAAACAATGAAAACAACCAGTTAAGTCTATCTTTAGCTCTTGCCAGCTAGATATTTTGTCATTTTCTAAACTCTTTGTTCTGTCAGTCAACTCTGTAGTTAGTCATTGGTGACAACTTCCAGTTCCGTCGGTGTGACTCCAGTCAGCTTTGGGATCTCCATCCGTCAGGCATCATTGGATTTTACTCGTTGGGCAACTCTGTTCTCAGTGCGTCAGGCATCCTATGATTTTGCTTCATCGGTCAACACTGTCTTCTACTCGTTGGGTATCACTGTGACTTTGGTTCTTTTCCTTTACCGATGGTGTGCACTCTGTTTGTGTTATCTATCACTTTAGTGAATACTTGACTTTTATAAATTGTTGAAAGCATAATCTTTGTTCCATTGATTCTCTGAATTCTTTGGTATTATATACATGACCATATAGATGATATCAAGTTGACATCAATGACAATGCAAGCCATTAATTGATTTAATATCTTGCATTATCTTCAACTTAACATTATCAAACATTCAATCAGTTACATGTCATCAATCTCTCCCTTTAGCATTGATGGCATCAAAATTATATTATCACACTATACTATTTCTAATACAATATGAAATATAATTATTGAGATTCATCAAACTACCAAATAGTGTTTGATAACCGATAAAAATGTCTGACCATCGGTAAGCTCTGTGTTAGCTTAGATTTGATTCTTGTAGCTCTTTGTGTTTCTTGTTTTGATGTGTTGTGTCCTTCCCTTGTGTCAATATCTCTCTTTTGACTATTCTTCTTCTTTGATATCTCTGTCTTTTGTCAGCAACTCTCCCTATGGATATGATCTCTCCCTATTGGAGTAATCTGATAATGGATAATCTTTCTTCTTTTTATGAATACTGTGATAATATGGATACTTTCTCTCCCTTTGACAACAATGCCAAACAAATATCTTACAGATATCAGACATTAATGTCAAATAATCATTTTTTTCCATCCATAATATATTCCTTGAATTTCCCTTATCCATCAGCAAAACAACAATATGCTCTGGTGCTCGGTTCTGATATATACCTTTCTATATATAGATGTAGCTTTGAAGTTCATCTTTTTGCTTGCATCAACATGAATGATATTCTGATAATATATAGGTTGATGTAGCCTTCATTCTTTTACTAACTGGTAGACAAGGGTTTGACCCCTAGTCTCTTTATCAGGTACTCAAATGTATCCTTGGGTAGTGGCTTGGTGAAGATATTGGCTAATTTTTCTTTTGATTGCACATACTCAAGTATCACTTCTTTTTCTTGAACTTGTTCTCTTAAATAATGATACTTGATTGTAATGTTTTTAGTCTTGGAATGCATGACTGGATTCTTGGAAATGTTTATTGCACTGGTGTTATCACAATAGATATCACTGGTTCTGAGATCTTCATATGCATACTTTCCAGCAACTATTTGATCCATGCAATATTTGAGCAGTTTGCAGCAGCAGCAACATATTCTGCTTCTGCAGTAGCCTGAGAGATGCATCCTTTCTTTTTGCTAATCCATGTGACAAGTCTGTCACCCATAAAGAATGCTCCTTTAGTTGTACTCTTCCAGTCATCAATATTTCTAGCCCAATCAGCATTGGTAAGAACTTTTAGTTCAAATTTGTCTTCTCTTCTATACCATAAGCCAAATTCCTTAGTATTCTTTAGATATCTTAGGATTCTTTTCGCAATAGTCATATCTGATTCCCTGGGGTTACCAGAAAATCTAGCAACAATTCCTACAACATGTACAATATCTGGTCTAGTGTGTACAACATACATGAGTTTTTCAATCATTTATCTGTACAAAGTATGATTTATCTCTGTTGTCTTTTCTTCCTTTGTTAACTTACATCTAGTATCCATCGGTGTTCCAACGAGTTTGGAATCTTCCATCTTGAATATTTTCAGGACCTCTTTGATGTATTTGGACTGTGTAATGAAAATACCTTCACTTTGTTGAATGATCTGTAGATCAAGAAAGAACTTGATCTCTCCAAACATAGACATCTTGAATTCTTTTCTCATTTCATTAGAAAATGATTTGCATAGCACATCGTTGCCTCCAAATATGATGTCATCAATAAATATTTCAGCAATCAAAGTGTTAGCATCAGTATCTTCTTTCAAATAAAGATTACTATTTTCACTAGTCCTTATGAATCTAATACTTATTAGATAGGAATGAAGTCATTCATACCAGGCTCTAGGAGCTTGTTTCAATCCATACAAGGCTTTGTGAAGTCTACATACCATGTTCCTCTTGTCTGGATCTACAAACCCTTTTGGTTGCTCAATGTATACCTCTTCTTCAAGTATTCCATTTAGGAATGCT